>JAMAKF010000001.1:1898843-2187234 GCA_023628655.1 Sarocladiaceae sp. R1802
CCCCCCAGTCCAATCATCCCAGCATCCAGGTTCTCCAACATCCTCCACAGCCGGTCCGAGTTCTTGGTAAACACATAACTTGCCAAACCAAGGGTCGTGTCATTTGCTCTTCTCGTGACTTCCTCTTCCGACTCGAATTTGCACACGCCCAGGACGGGAGCAAAGACTTCTTCCTGGGTCATAAGCATGGTATCTGTCACGTCCTTGAGGATCGTGGGGGCCATGAAGAATCCGTCTCCTTGCTCTCGTCTACCAGTTCCTAGAAGGACGGTCGCACCTTTTCCGACAGCATCTTCAAAGAGTTCCTCTCCTTTGCCGAGGTTTCTCGTCGTCGTTAGAGCGCCGATCGTGGTGCCTTCCTGCATGCCATGCCCCAGCCTCAGCTTCTTTGTTTGCGTGACGAGTCTCTCGACGAATGTGTCATGAATACCACTCTGGACGTAGAGGCGGTTGGAAGAAACACAAGCTTGTCCAGCATGTCTCCATTTCAGAGCCATGAGCTGCTCAAGCGCTTGATCCAGATTCGCATCATCAAACACAATGAACGGACAGTTGCCGCCAAGTTCCAGCGTTGTGGTCTTGAGGTTCCTCGCGCACAGTACCTGGATGATCTTGCCTACGCGCGTGCTTCCGGTGAAGCTGACCTTCTTGATCAACGGGTGCAGACAGAGCTCTTCAGCCACCGCGGGGGTATTCTCCAGAGAGGTGGTCAGAACGTTGAGTGCTCCTGGTGGGTAGCCAGCCTTGGTCGCCAGGTAAGCCAATGATACGGCTGTCAAGGGCGTCTCTGGTGATGTCTTGATGACCATAGTACAACCTGCTGCGAGAGCTGCCGCAGCTTTCCGCAGAGACAATGCGATGGGGAAGTTCCACGGTACCAAGGCCGCAGCAACGCCAACAGGTTGCTTGATCGTCAAGGCCCTGCGCCCAGGAACAGCAGATTGAATCGTCGTGCCCAGCGCACGCTCCGCCTCACCAACAAACCACCAAGTGAAGGTAAGCGCGTAATCAATCTCGCCCAATGCTTCTGCCAACGGCTTGCCCGTCTCATGGACCAAGATCCTCGCAAGATCCTCCCGCGCTGCGACGATCAGCTCGTGCCATTTGAGCAGAACCTTTGCGCGGTGGCGAGGCGTGGTTTTGGACCAGCATTGGAAGGCTTTATATGATGATTGCACGGCGGCATCGACGTCTTCGCGGGAGCAGTCAGGACAGGAGGCCCAGATGGTTCCCGAACCTGGGTCTGTCACATCGAAACGGGCGCCAGATTTGGAGGAGACGAAGTCTCCGTCGACGTAGGAGTCAAAGTGCAGCAAGTCTGCATCTTGGATTGTGAAGGGAAGTTGGTTGGAGTCTGGCTTGGAGCTCATGATTGCGGTATTCTGTTTCCGTGTTGGGTCAAGCGACGATGGCAACTGATGATGAGGCTGCGAGCTTGTCCACCATCAAATGTGAGAGCGCACAATCAATCGTCTCCTGTAAGTCCAGCCGCAAACAACGAATACAAGCCGCTGCTATCCGATGTTCGCAAAAGCTCTGCGACACCGGCCTCCCAAATTGAAAGAGTCGGTTCGGCATGGAAAGGAGGAATGGAGGTGCATCTGGATCGTGGAGGTGGCACGCCCCGGAGGCACCCCGCGCTCCCTTACCTCACCTTACCTCAAGCTGGTGGTACACTCCGAACCTTTCTCCATCCCATCTCCAAGCCATGTCCCACCGGACACGAAAACCGGGATACTGTTCCGCGTTATGAACCAGGGATCATCTGATCATGCAGAATGCTGGGGGAAAGTCTGGGGCAAGTCGAGAGCGTAGCAAGACTCGTGGTCTGGGGGTTTGGGATGACCTACTACTGGATAGTATTATTGCCTGTCCCTCGTCACGGAAACCACAGACTTCACTCGAGAAGAGTTTCCTCTTGATTCCATACCATTGGAGACAGACACACAAGAGTCGCTCTTTAGGAAATCTCTTGAGAGTTTGGGTTCTCACAATCATACTTTACACCCACGCATCAGCCATCGCCCATCATGCGAATCGAGCCAGTCCGAATCACACCCCCAGCCCAAGTCCACGACCTCGACTTCGACTCCCTCCCCGACCCCCGCAAGGTGTGGCCGGGCCCCTCAGACTCCCACCAAGAAGGTCTCGGCCGCCTCGTCCTCCTCACTCCCCAAGTCGTCGCCAACGCCGCCGCGACCTGCATCAAATCCGGTCGGCGCATCTCCCTCAGCTGGGACCTCACCAAACTCGATGTGGCCAACTTTGGGAGGAGCCCGTTGAAGCATGAGATTGTGCCGTTGCTTGGGGGTGTCGCGTATGATGATATCTACACGTTCAACCCGCAGCAGTCGTCGCAGTGGGACGGGCTGAGACACTTTTCCGCGCCGTTTCCGACGGAGGAGGAGCCTGGAAGGAGGTTGTTTTACGGAGGTGTTACGCCAGCAGAAATTGAGGACAGAACGAGTAAGAGGATCGGCTTACAGTACTGGGCGAAGGAGGGCATCTGTGGGAGAGGAGTTCTGCTTGACTACGTGGAGTACGCGAAGCGCCATGGCATCGAGTACGGCACCTTCTCCGATCATGCGATCCCGTTGAAGGTCTTGCTGGACATCGCCAAAGAACAAAACCTGACTTTTGAAAGAGGTGACATTCTCTTCGTTCGCATTGGTGTTACGACAGAGTGGGATACCACCATGTCCGCAGAAGACAAGATGTCTTATGCTCGAAGCACTGCGCCACAGCATGCCGGAGTAGAGGGCACAGAGGAAATGCTAAGATGGATATGGAACACTGGCTTCTCGGCTGTTGCTGGCGACGCTATATCGTTTGAGGTCTATCCTCCCAAGAAATCGTATCAACGGGGAGATGGCGAGGACGATGTGCAAGGAGTATTCATGCATGAGTACCTGCTCGCTGGTTGGGGCATGCCGATTGGTGAGCTTTTCGACCTGCAAGGTCTGGCTCGGATGTGCAACGAATGCCAAAGATGGGAGTTCTTTGTGTCGGCGGCGCCTTTGAACATGCCTGGAGGCGTGAGCAGCCCTCCGAACTGTATTGCCATCTTCTAGCTAGCCATGTCAACGACGGGTGTCATTAAATGAACGCAATTTTTGCCTGTTAAAGTGGCTCATATCTCTCGAGTGCCCAGGATATCTAGGATCTTGGCAAACTTCTCTGCCAGTCCCCAGCCTTTCAGGTTCTGCATCATCGCCTGTGCATCTTGACTAAAGGCTGATGTCGACCCTCTGCCCATTCCAACCACCTGAACCGATCCAACACTGGCAGGTCCTCCTCTTAGTACCCAATCCGTAACAGCTTGCCTCGGTTGTTCCGATTGACTCAATACATCTAGACGCAAGGGCTGTTTCCTTCTCTGATCTGAAGGCAGCTTTGGGCTGTAGGCTCCGTAGCTCATAATGAAGATGTAACCCATGAAAATGCGCATGATTTCGCAAGGCGCTGAGACGATATATTCACGAGCAATCGCCACAATCTGACATGCATGCCAAAGAAGTGCTCTGCCCGCCTGTTCATCTTTGGCGAAGGTGGTGGAGAGATGTCGGCGAGCTTCTCTCAAGCTTTCCTTCTCAGCTGGCTCGAGAAGTACGACGTTGCGAATAATAAAGACAATGGCGTCCATTACATCCTCGGCTGCGTACAAATGAGAGTAATGGCAGAGTAGGCCAGTGATACTGCGAAGTATGGTCAGTAATTAGCTCATGTAGGAGTGTAAACCCCGACGTACTTGTAAGTGATCAGCTCAGAGGTAGAGAACGGACTGGCTGTGGAAGATAAGAGGCTGCTCATAGCATTGAGAATGGAACGCTTGGACTCTTTGTGAGTGATTGATAGGCAGCTAAGACCCAGATTGTTGGGCATAGCCACTGCCTCAAGCTGTTTCAGATCCCACAGCAAGCGCCCGAGCACCTGTCCGGCAAGTCGCGTAGCCCAGCTGCCCAACATAGATGGTATCTCTTTGCCAGACAATGCGGCCTTCAGTATTGCGGAAAGACTGGGACTGAAGCTCAGGGGACTCATGCGGGATCGCAATGCAAGCCAGGCACGTGCAGAACCTGCATTCCAGAGAGCCTCATTGCAAGGAAGTCTAGAAGGTAACTCTCCGAGATCGACGGCTCCTCGTCGGCTGGTGAGCGTGCACAAGCTGCAGTCGTACTCGAACGCAGCCCAAGCAGCCCTTCTGGCTTGCTCCCGCTGCACCCATGATTGCCACTCTTGGTCTTCCGATGCTGTGCCGTCTGTGCTGTGCCTAGAGGCCTCCTCATCTTCATCCGCTATGCTCCAAGGGGCATTCAGCACACCCATGCCGCGAAGGCCTCCTACTAGCGTGCCTCTTGATCGATCTGCGTTCTGGTAGAGTTCTCGGTTCCCAGACCCGAGGGAGTAGATCTGGTGAAGACAGAGTGCGTTGAGATAGGAAATGTTGCTGTAGCTTTCCGCATCAGCAGCACCCTTACGCTTCGGTTAGCTAGCTAGAAGCCACGACTGTCTGAGTGACGCAAGATCGAAGAAGATACTTACCAGCCAGATGAGCATTAGGAGACATATGTCGCTGAGTGATTTGGAGAGCTCTACATCTCGCGGATTGTTGGAGAGCAGAGCCCCCACACAAGCCATCGCCGTGACAAGCACCGTGGGGCACGCCTCCAACTTCCACGTGGGCTTGTGCATGATAGCCTGAATGTCGTGAAAGCGGTCAAAATAGAGGTCCAAGAAGCGCCTGATATCGTGGAATGCTTGTGCTGCGCCCGGACTTTTGATCTGGGATGTCGTTGGCAGTCGTTGATCGGAAAGGAGCTGCACCAGAGATCCTAGGTAGGTGTTGTCTGCCGATCGCCCACCTCTGTGAGTGCTCTGCAATACTTCCTGAAGTGGCGGCAAAGTATATTGGTGGGATGTCTTTTCTCTGCTTTGGTCAAATGGCCAAGGCAGCCCGGCCTGTGGTGTCTCAAGCTCAATGGGGCGTAAGGTGAGATCGTTTCTTGCTGTCCCTGGCTGTACAAGGTTGGGTAGATTGGGACGTGGGAAGGACGTCGCGTCCACGGATAACGGTTTCTCTGAGCCCGCTGGCCGGCGGTCCCCGTCGTTCTGTCTATGTAATGGAGGATTGCCAGCCGTGTGATCGTTTGGAGGTACGTCAAGGGACTGGAGGGAAGGATGGGAGGGGAGATACGGTTCCTGATCGAGCATAGGCATGTCGAAATCAAGCCAGTCAAAGCCGTTCATCCGGAAATATGACTGGGACAAGGTGAAATCCTCGAGGGCTGAAGCTGGGTCGACATCTTGGGCGACGAACCCTTCGCCTGGGGTTCCAAAGATAGTTGGGAAGCATTGCTGCTGCGCTAGGCTGTAATCCTGAGCGATAGGGGCAATATTTGAGTCCTGTTCGCTGAGCTGAGCAGAAGACGCGACGTTACGAACAGCCGGGGAAGGTGTTGCGCCGTCAATGATGGATTCCGGCGTCTGCATGGCCGTTGCATTCGCAGCTTGATGATGCTCCATGGGCGGAATCCCACTATCGTCCATGTTCACTGCAGGGGCAGCAACAGGGTCGGGATCTCGCCATCTGAGCTGATACGTTCTATCATCATCGTAAGCCGGGAGAGTAGTGGCATGGTCAAGGCCATGCTGCGCAGATGTAGCGTCATTATGAGGGAACTCGCAGCCTTTCTGGGCCTTGGTACAAGCACCACAGGGCCTGATCAGATCGCATCGCAGTTTCTTGGCGGCGCAGCGAAGGCAGGATCTCTTGGTCGGTGTCGGTGCAAGCTGTTCGCCAGGATGTGCAGCCCGCAGGTGTCGCTGCAGGACATCGCGTCGGGAGAATGATTGGTGACATCGAGGACAGACCTTTACGTTCCTCTGGGCTGGAGGTAGATGGGTGAGGCGATGGCGGTTGAGGTGGCTGGGGCGAGAGAAGCGGTAGGGGCACTGCGGACAAGAGAGAGTTTTGGGCTCCATTCTGGATTATTGAAATTGAAATTGAAATTGAATGCAGGGACTAAAGACTGGAGATGGAAGCCGCTGAGAAAGATCTGGCTTGAGGCCATGTTGTGGAGGAAGGATGGTGGCCTGGCCGGGCAGTGGTGGAGGTTGTGGAGTGAGGAGGTGAGTCCGTCTACCGTGCCTAGAACTCACCTCAGACATTTAGTACTAACCTACCTACCTTGGGTCTTGGTAGTGATTACTACCACTTAGTCCTAGTAGCAGTACTACCTTGCCTACAGGTAGGTCGTGGTACTGTTTTTCCAGCTGTACGTAATGGCTTACGATCAACGGGGAGATTATTCGGCGCGTGAAGGCAAAGCACGTAAAGTAGTCCATCGGTACATTGTACGTTCTCAAAAAGAAAATAAGAGCAAGAGTTTGCCGCATTAATTTATTGTTCTTTCCTATATGTTCTCTCTCTACTTCGATTCTCACGAACCGACGTTGTAAGTTCTTGTTGCTACGGATCTGCCGTTTACCTTCAGCCCCGGTCTACACACATCGGCCTCCATCGACCTGATCATCAAAGTTAGCCACCAAGCTCGAGTCCTTTTCGTTCAGGATTCTGCTCAGGGAAAGGGCCACAAACCTCAAGATCAACACCAGTAATGAATTCAGCTTCATCGCTAGCCAGATAACAGCATGCATTGGCAATGTCGGCCGGCGTAGAGGGTCGCCCGAGTGGAATCGTCGACACAAACGCCTTCCGGTTTTCTTCTGTATCAGCTTTGCCAATGAACAGATGTGTCATGCCTGTGCTTCCAACGACAGGCGATACGGAGTTGAATCGGATCTTGTGTGGGCCATACTCGACAGCCATGGTCTTGGTCGCGTTAATAGCGGCGGCCTTGGAGGCATTGTACCATGTAAGCCTTGGTCGTGGTCTACTACCCGCTGTCGATGCGACTTGGATGAAGCATCCCGGTCGCTTGTCGCCCAGGAAATACGGCAGTAGAGTGCTGACGGAATGGTAGATCCCCTTTAGGTTGACATTGACTGTCAAATCGAACTCAGCCTCTGTGACATCTTCCGTCGCCTTGTTCGCATATGTTGCTCCCGCATTGTTGACCACGATATCAAGCTGCTTATACTGCGCAAGGACAGCCTGTAGGAGTCTTTTCCAGTCCTCCGACTTTGTCACATCGACTCGGACGAAGATACCACCGACTTCTTTCGCAACAGCCTGGCCTGCCTCCTCTGTGAGGTCAGCAACGACAACGTGAGCGCCTTCAGCTGCGAATTTGAGGGCAATGCCTTTGCCGAAGCCAGAGGCAGCTCCGGTGACGACTGCAGTCTTGCCTTGAAGCCGACCCGTCATCATTCCAGTATTGAAGGTGCGATCTGTGAAGAAGACTACCTTATGGAAGAAGCATCCCCAGAGGAATAGAGGCGCAAGTATTAGAATGGACAAAAGCGTGCAGAGTAACAAACAGCAGGATCGACTTATTCCCTGCGAAGAGGAAAAGGTAGCTTATGCTCGTACCATCTCCTGCTTCCGTGTTTCTTCCCGTTGCCCAAGCTTCGGCTCTCCCCTCTGGTCCGCACAGACCTAGCATCATGGGACCCCCGCATGTAAACCCTGTGGGTGGTACTGTGGTACGCTCCGATGCTGGTGGAGGTTGTCGAGTTTCGCGGGGATGCTTGTTCTGTGTTCAATTGGCCGATGGGTGCACAACAACCAGGTGGCACGCTCCGAAGCTGAGGAATCCCCGTGTGGGGATGTCCGGGGGTCCCTTGAAGCATCATGCGATCGTCTCGTTGGCCCTTAACCGAGAAAGAGAGAAGCCAGAATCCAAAGCCGATCCCGGCCTAGCAATGCCAGAGCTTGAATTTCACATTCTTTTTGGAGTCTGAACAAAGGCCATATGACTTGTGTAGATTGAACATGGACGAAGATTAGTCCCCTTTCGACTGTTTTTCTCCTCCTCAAGGCCCGTCGCAAACCACATCAATAAGACGTCACTGCTGTTCATAATGACTGGAAACATACAAACATTCCGCCTCCTTGTTCTCCCAGGCGACCACGTCGGCCCCGAGATCGTGAACGAGGCTCTCAAAGTCCTCGCCGTCATCGAAAACCTACGACCTCACATCCGCATCGAAAAGACAACCGATATTGTGGGCGGAGCAAGTATCAACAAGCACGGCACGCCCATCACACAAGAGGTGCTCGACCTAGCCAAGGCCAGCGATGCGGTACTCTTTGGCAGCGTCGGAGGACCAGAGTGGGCTTCGTGCAATCCGACTCCTGAATTCGGGTTACTACGGCTTCGACAGCATTTAGATGCCTTTGCAAACCTGCGACCTTGTGAGGTGATTGTTCAGTCGTTGGCAGGCGCGTCTCCCATCAAAGAAGATCTCGTATACGGAACCAAGTTCATCGTCGTGCGGGAGAATTGCGGTGGTGCCTATTTCGGTGAAAAGAAGGAGGAGGCAGATGTCGCATCAGATCTGTGGGTGTACACTCGACCTGAGATAGAAAGGCTGTCTCGTGTGAGTGCGGCGGTGGCTCGTATGTTGGGAAGCGACGGGGATGCGTCTAAGCCAGCGACGGTCTGGAGTGCCGACAAGGCCAACGTACTTGCTAGCGGGAGACTCTGGAGGCGTATTACATCGGACGTCTTTGCTCGCGATTTTCCGGATGTCAACCTCCAGCACCAGCTTGCAGACAGCATGGCCATGCTCATGGTGCGCAACCCTCGCTCCTTCAACGGTGTGATTCATACAGACAACACCTTCGGGGATATCCTATCCGACATATCTGGGGGCATCACCGGTACACTGGGTCTACTTCCTAGTGCAAGCTTATCAGGTGTTCCTGGGGAAGGGAGGTGTAATGGGATTTACGAGCCGGTACATGGCAGTGCTCCAGATATCTCTGGCAAAGGCCTCGCAAATCCCGTTGCGCAGATTCTCAGTCTGGCTATGCTCTTGCGGTATTCGTTCTTGCTGGAAGATGAAGCTCGGGCTATCGAGAAGGCGGTGGTGCATGTTATGGATGCAAAGGCTGCTGGTGGCCTGGAGGTTCGCACGGGGGATCTTGGTGGCAAGGCAACTTGTAGCCAGGTTGGCGACGCTGTTTGCGCTCAACTGAGAGTGCTTCTTGAGGAATAAGCCAGTCTCATGCACTATTGCCTACTTGTCCCTCATATACCGTGCGATAGAACATCTCTGGCTTACTGGTACAGGGAATCAGTGAGTCTCCAAGCCTAAACTCCTCGCCATCAATCATATAATGCCTTCAACCATCGCCGCCCAGCTGTTTCTCATCCCGTCCCCAACCTGCAACTCTAGGCTTTGTGGCATGTTACAAGATTCTTGCGTACCTACACGAGCAATACGATCTATAGAAACTGTAAAAGGATCAAGCTACAATCATACTATGCCACACGAAATAAGGTCTTATGCGAACTATGCTCGAATGCATATTCAAGAACTAAAATTCACAAGATGAGCCTATATCGCGCCGGATTATTCTCATTAACAATGCCGAATATTGCACAGCCGCCCCTCATCCTGTCTCAGATCTCAAGCTTCTTAGGAGCTGCTGTCGTTTGCTCAATTTGAGAAACTTCCAGCTGCCCAAGGAACTCATCGAGCTCCTTGCGTTGCTCTTCTGAAACATCGTTGACGTGAACGGCCACATCATCGCCGAACCGCGCAGAAATCTCCTCAAGAGACAGCTTCGCAGTCTCAGGGAAGAAGAAATAGACGATAGGAATAAAGAAGATACACCATACAATGATGACGAGGTAGTACTTCCATCCGACATTGACGAATCCGATAGGAGCAGTTTGCAGGAGGATAAGGGTACTGGCAAACTGGCCAAAGAGAGAGAACCCCATGCCAATTGGACGGATCTCCGTCGGGAACAGTTCTGAGACGTAGATGTACATGGTGGTATCACATAGAGTTCTAGAAGTGTCAGCTTCGAGTCAGGCCATCTCAGAAGGTCGACAACATACCCTTGGAACGCCAAGTATAGAAACACGAAGAACACCCCGGCCGCATTGCCAGCTTTGTTGGATGTCCCCGAAAACTCAGCAATGCACGCAGCCAGACCACTTGTTGTGATCAGGCAACCGAAAAGCCCAACCATGAACATCCAGCGACGAGAGTTAATCTTGTCGTGAAGCCAGGCGCCAAGCGGGTTGTAGATAACACCAGCTGTAGTAAGCCAGATCGCAGAGAGAAGCAGAGGCATGGACCCGGTCTGACCAAGGTTGGTGTAAAGAATCACAGAATAGTTGTTCTACTCTCATTAGGAAACTTCAGAGAGGTCAAAGGAAGAACCGGGGACTTACAATGATAAGAGGACCAGCGAATTCGGCCCCCCATTGTGTGAGAAACCCAATCCACATCCTCTTGCGGTAGCTCTTCTTCTTGATCACCGCCATCCACGGTCCACAGCCAAGAGCCTTCAGCTTCGCGGCATCTAGAGCGATTTGTTCCTTGATCTGATAGATCTCCTCTCTAGCTACCAGCTCCCTTGGGTCGTCTGGAGACTTTCGTAGGTTGGAAACAACCTTCCAGGCATCTTCCATTCGACCCCGTTGAAGCAGCCATCGTGGAGACTCTGGGATCCAGAAGGATGTCGATAGAAGAATGAGAGGTGCCAAGCACTGCATGCAGAGTGGGAAACGCCACGCAAAATCGGGACTGGTAGAGGTAGCGAAATAACAGGCATAACCAAGCCATCCTGAGAGCATGTAGCCGAAGACGAGGAAAATAGGATGGTGACCAACGAGCCAACCGCGTTTGTCTGGTGGTGCAAGTTCGCTCATGTACATGGGACAGACGGTGACGAGGATCCCAATGCCGATGCCAGCAAAGATTCGACCTGCTTGGAACATGCTTTGAGGACATCTCTTAGCTCTAGTTCGCATCATTGGAAAACATGAGACTGTAACTTACGCAAGATTGGCTGCTCCGCCTTGTAGAGCACCGCCGAGCAGGGCAAAACCTCCTCCGATCTGGATACAACGCTTCCTGCCGAGCGCTGTCGCCGCCCACATGACGAAGAGAGTGCCAATGGCACCACCAGCACTGTAGATTCCATTCGCTGTTGAGATGGCCTCGGTGGTCTTGGTGCCGTACCCTGGCTCGCCCTGCATAGGCAGATCGAAGAAGTCATACCATCCTGGTTGGCCGATGGTGCTCCCAATCACAGAGGAGCAATAGCCGTAGGTCTGATAGATTATCGCAAGTCAGTATCTGTGGTATGCTGCATGGCTTATCGCAGGTTGACCTACCAGTGAGCCAAAGGCAACGGCAACTGTGACCAGCCTGTTGTAGGCGGACGTGTGTTTCCCCATATCTCACTGCGGTACCAAGAAATCGCAAAATAGAGCAAGAGTATTGTACAGGCTCTCCCTGTGATCCTGTGATCCTGTGACCACCCGAGGTGTGAAAGGGTGAGTAGCAGGGTACAAATACTACATCCCTGAGAAACGCTGGGTAGAGATGAACGAGGCCTAGATCAGCGCGGAGTAACAAAGTCAGGTGAGCAAGAAGTAGGGGAGAGTCACACAATCTTCTCCTTAACCCCAGACTTGGCATTTCTTTAAGTTACGAGCTATGAACCCTTGACCCCGGATTCCAAGACCCGAATCAATGTGTGGCGGGGCGCTCCGCAGGGGAGAGTTCGGAGCGTGCCACTCTTGATATACTTTGCAAAGGCTCCTAGAATCAAAGGTCAGAGACCCCGTCTTACCTTCGAAGTCCTTGGAGGGTGACTGCAGAAGCTGTAGTTGGTCTAGGCAGGTAGGAGGGACGACGACATCAACAGCTGAGGTGGCCACCGCCGCCTCATGTACGCCTTGCCAGCGTGCTAACCACCCACCGTTACAGACTGAAATGCGTGGTCCGAGCCCTACACGCCTTCCAGCGCTCAAGCTTCGTTCCAGGCTTGAGAGAAAGGAATAGGGTGGCCAGAAAACGGGCTCATCGACAGCCTTCGCCTCACCCCTGGCGCGTCGAACCAGATCCTGCGCCATGGTGAAGGCTGCATGAAGTGAAGGGGCTACAGGGTAAATGCAAAGTCGTGAAAGTAGCAGGTGACAGGTCAGCATGCGCCCGCCAGTGGGATGAACGAGTTCAAGGAGATTAAATGTGATTACATGTGAGCAAAGGGAATCAAAGCCTGAGTAAAAGCGGTGATGCTGTCTGACTCCGGCTTTTGTGACAGACTACTAGTACCCACTTCAGGTGCCTCACAATACCCTACCAGGCGATGAACGCAGAGCCGGAAGAACCAAAATGCGGCTCCGCTCACTCAGTTCTCTCAGCACCGCCCAACGCCTGAAGCTGCCTCCGTCATCCACCCCCAAACTCTCCACCTCAGGCTCTAACTCCAAAGCTCTCTCCCCTGTCGCGCGCTGGACTCCCAAAATTTCCAGAGCAAGCATTCTTTCCCGCGACTGCATCCAACCACAAGCCGATCATCAACTTCGAGTCCTTCTTCAATTCTCCCAACAAACCTCATCCCTCACAACACCGCCCATCATGGATATGTATGCGCCTCTGCCGGATCATTGATTATGGAATCGTTCGGACTGACACAGGTGCTATTCAATAGGCTTACACAGGCTGAGCAGCGCACTCTTGAGCAGCGCATGCAGAAGCGCCAGGTCAAGGAGTTTATGAGCGTACGTTTAAACCCTCCTGCCATACACCTACACTCCCTTCTTCAGCCGACACATTACCCATTCCCTGCCGATCATCGATGAAGCAACCCACCGACGGCGATGCGAACACCCAGCTAACATGACCAAAGGCCTACGGCGGTCTCGTCGAGCACTGCTTCGACTCCTGCATCAACGACTTCACATCAAAGGCCCTTTCGACGGGCGAGAACGGCTGCGTCAGCCGCTGCGTCCAGAAGTGGATGCTCACCCAGCAGCGTGTCAGCGACAGGTTCCAAGAGCACAATGCCCAGCTCTCGCAGCAGCAACAGCAGGGAAGATAAAGAAAAACGGAGGGAGGGGAAGATGGATAGTATGGGGGGGTTCTTGTATGGATATGGGTGCATGGAAGCAAGCGCGACAGGATTTTGGTCGCGTCAATGGGAGGGTTGTGGTCGAGCCAGAGGTCCGGCTCTGTCTGGGTCAGAAATTCTGGCCGGCAATCTGACCACATGTGTACGATAAACAGCATCCCCTGTGGCCGCCGTAGTGAGCTATGGTCAGATGCTCGAGGGGTGCGTGCATGGTTGTCTCTGTACATCAAAGCTTGGCGGGATGTCGAGCACGTTGCTGAGATTTTGTCATCCATCACTGTACATCAAATAGACGGCCTCAACTCTTGATACAACTTCGTCTAAACACCTTGGGCAAATCACTTTTTCTTATAACACAGGGCCATTAACCACTTTTAAGTGCTGAATCTGCCGGCACAGATTGCCAGGTGATCCTAAGTCAAACGCCTCGTGCCAAACCCTCCCTTCTGTGGATCTCCCATCATATTCCCACACTCAACTGTTGTGGCCACTCTACTCCCCGTCCAGCTCCTCTCCCAGAACCGAACGCACGGCCTCCAATTGACTCACTACCTTCTCTTCCAAGAGATTATCGCACCCTGTCTCGGCAGCAGCAGCGGTCGGTTTCGTGGCCCTCCACTCAACTTCTCTGGCCCCGAGTGGCATCAAACGCTCCTTGAGAAGCTTCTTACCAGACAGCCAGAATTCGACATTCTCCAGCATAGATGAGGCATCCCATGAGATTTCGGGTATGTCGCGACTGTTGTTGACGCGAAGCGCGTTGAGTATGCGGGTCAGTAGCGCGAGAGAATGAACCTCCGATGTTGCGAGGAGTGTGATGTAGTGTGGAGAGGAAGAGCGCGTCCTGCTGACTCCCGGGGCTTCAAAGCGGTCGACACTGGTCTGGATCAGGTGCGGTGCGAGATTTAGCACATAAGCGACCTCAGATGCGACGCTGGGGCCGAGAGCGATGAGGAGGTTCAACAGCAACGGCAAGAGGCCCTTGGCCCAGATGCTGTAGCATCGCTGCGCCATGGGTGTTTCTGCGTAGGGAGAGAGGTTCGCCTTGAGCATGAACTTCATGAGATTGGACGAAATGAGACTGTTGACAATGCCGTCGGCCGCAAGCTGCTCCGCAACTAGTGGCAGGGCGGACAGCTCGAGTAGGAAGAGAATGCTTAGCTCGCCATACACTGGGTCTCCCTGGATGGTGAGCTTGTCAGCCCATGAGAAGAGTGATGTGGCAGCATGCACAGCATCATGCGCAGCCATGATGTTCATGATCTGTGTTTGCGACTGGTCAACTGTCGGTAGGCTCAAGCAAGCTTGCAAGATTGCTGTCAGGAGACCCAGGTCTTCCGGGCTAACATCAACGTCGTCCTCATGAACAAAGCTAACCAGAAGCCTGAAACCCCTAGCGACAACTCGGTCAAGAATGTTGAGAATCGTTTGTGTGACGGATACTGTGGGCCCATCAGTCCCCTTTTCGCCGGTTTCTGCCCCGCCGAACTGATATGCACGCAGGGTCACATAAAGTGACTTGAGCAGAGTCCGGTAATACTCGACGCTGTCGTCTGCGTAGGGTTCACTGACAGCCTGGATCGTGCCCACGATTGTCCCCAACAGCTGGTCCACATCCTTGACGTTCCGAATCTTGGCTTTGGCAAGCCGCTGAATCAAGACAAGAGCAAGGTCAGCTCTTGAGTAAACGAGCTTCAGAAAGATGCTTTCTGGTCCAGGGACGCCCTGATTCGCGTTGAGACATTGCTGAGAAACCTGCATCATCTGCCGAGCAATATTTTCGCTGTCAGGCAGACAGTTGCTCAGCTCGAGCAAGAGGAATTGCCATCCGTGGAAGAGCGCCTGCAAAATCATTAGCGAGTCAAATCTTTGCAAACATTCTGTGATGACCTACAATTTGCGCATCCACCAAGGACAAGTTTGCGTTGGCAAGCTCCATCTCCGTCTTGAAACCGTCCTTCTTGCGACCAACCCAGGCGGGATCAAATCGCAACATCTCGTCCGCTCTGGGCAGATCGTAGAAGTACGCTGCGCCAAGCTCTCTGGGCTCCAGAGAGGTCCGTCTGAAACTCTCAATCGTACATCCGCTATACTTGGATGTGAAGTTCTTGGCAAAGTTCGTATGCAAGGACTTGTTGTAGCCGGCAACCTCGACACCATCGCGAAGATAGTAGTCAAGATCCATGACAAGTCCCTTGGCTAGCTCACTACCATTGCCGAGATGCCGTGAGTGGTAGAGTTGCATTGCCAAAGTTTCGGCAATGTATGCGGCTATACGGGCCTCGAAGCTTGCCTTCGTGACATTGGTCTTTGCGACTTGGTGTGATGGCTTGAGCTCACGAACGTAGGCTCGCAGGCCGTCCAGATACTTTGTGTCCTTCTGAAGGGTGAACACAGTCCATGGCCAGTAATTCTGTGCGGATGCAACGAAGTCAAGAATGACGACTGCTTCAGACGGATCTAGCGTGCTGAGAGACTTCAGGCGCGTGAGTGCTGTGGCGAACAGTGAGTGTGAGGAAAGCTCCTTTTTTGCTGTATCGCGCATGGCTTCGCGAGGGGTTTGCCCAGTCAGGAGGCAGTTCGACATCCATTGTTGACGGTTTCTCAGCACTGAAGAGAAGAACCGCCACGTCGCTTGCACATCGGCTGTAAGAACGAAAGGTTTGCTGAGGCCAGCCAGTACGTGTAGGAAAGACTTGGAGATCTGTGGGCCCAGGTAGCCCAGTAAAGAGGGCGGATCGTTTGATGATCGCCCGCCTTTAGAAACGAGCGAGTCGAGTAGCCACACAGCAGAGCTGCGGTAGAAGTCCGACGCGCCGCAAAGCCTTGCAAGGAGCGTCGAGATCTTGAACAAATATGTTTCCAGCATATTAGACTGCTTTTCCAGAAGATCTGCGGCACGCAACAACGTAGCAGAAAATGATAGGACCGAGAGAACCTGAGTAGTGGAAATCTGCCGTCTTCGAGCATAGAGCGTTGATCCCTCCGCTGTTGTCAGCGCGGAGATGAAGGTTGTGAGTAGTGGTTGAAATCGCAAAGTTCCCGTGTTCGGAGACAAGAAACAGTCAATAATGTACATGGCAGCTGGGCGCAAGCAAGAGACCATAGTCTCATCACTCTTGGGACTTCCCATGCTGTAGGCGTAAAGCACAACCTGATTCAGGATGGGAACCACGTTGTCCAGCAATCGCGTCCGTGCTGAAAAGTCCTCGAACTTCCACGTCGATGTGTTTTCAAAAACGTCCACAGCAGCCTGGACTATCGACAGGCTTACGCGAGCGAGGACTTTATCGGATGTGCCTGACCATGGATTCAGATCATCTCGTTGTCTGGGTGCAAGCTTGTTGCCTGTACGTCTTTGCACAGCTGAAGAGGAGGCGGTGTGGATTAGGGCTGAGAAAAGCCTCATGGATGAGGTGAGGAACTCGAAACGATCCGACATCAAATCGAGATTGCCTGTGATCTTGGTCAACTTGCCAGCACGGGACTCAGAATTGAGCAGCTCGCTTCGTGCCAGGTATGACCATATGCGGCTAGGTTGAATGGGCAATACGGCGTCCAGGAACTGAATGCACGAGTTCAGAACACTGACGGAAACATCATCGCTCATGGCGAGCTCGTCCTGCATGTAATGGTCGAGGGTATCGCACACAACGGTGATCAGGTCCCTGCCGCCGGAGATGTACTTGCTCGCTTCATGCAAGATGTCAGTGTCCGCCTGTACCAGGGCACCGGAACCGTTCTCCTGAGTGGCCTTGACCGTCTCGACACGTATCAGAGTTGCGAACAACGCAACAACCTCTGCAACTTCTTCGGGCTGAAGCATGCCAAATTCTGCACGGTAACCTTCTTTCGCCAGATTGATCTCCAATCTCCGACCGAGGAGGGACAAGGTTGAGTGAGGGTATTCCATCACCACGACTCGGCCCGAGTCCGTGATGAAGCGGCCAAAGGTGCCTGACGGAATGCGGAATGCGTCATCTTCGATGGTTCGGCGTTGCCATGAAGATGACAGCGAGATCAGGGGAACGTCTTGCAGAATGCAGAAGGTGTTGGTGTTCTCATCCTCTTGGACAAGTTCGTAGTTCATGAAAGCATCAGGCAGTATGAATGTGAGGGTTGGAGTCTTTCGCAAATGGCCCAGAAGCAATTCACTCCTGTCGTCATCCGGAGTGCAGGTTGTGCTTGCCAAAATGCGGCACATGGTGATGAAAGGGAGGAATTCGTAAGGGTATCTGTCAATCGTTTGCTGGAAGTAGAACTCGAGAGTTTCGTTGTCGTCAAGTGCCGATGCAACAACGTCTTGCTTAGCCGTGAGAGTGTCTCCAGCGGAGATGTCCCAGTAGCTGCGCTCGCCGGAGAGTACCGACACAAGCGCTTCGAGGGGCTCGGACTGATATCCCACAAAAGGATATGTGACCTTGAGTAATTCAACGAACACAGTCCGAAGTCTGGATCCCACCAACAGAGTCATGCTGCCTCTTGATGAAGTTCCGCAGATGCTGGACATCCGAGAGACGATGGCATATACACGACCTTGGGCAGTGACACCTGCTGCAAGCTGCTCCACCACACTCAGATCTTTGGGCACGATTTGATTCTCCAGAAAGCCATCAAATTTGGAAGACTCGATTGAGAATATGCTGCCGGCAGAGTTGCGCCTAGCCATGGTTGGGCGAGCCACAACCCCAGTCTCAAATGTTTCTCGTGCGTTCTGTTGCAGCAAGTTGTCGCGCTTCTCTGTTCGACTCTGGTATGATAGGTTTAGCTGGTGCAGCAGCACAGCCCATGCGAATATGACGGGGCAGGCACTCTCTGAGTCGGCAGCAGCAGCATTCATCAGGCTTTTGTGGATCTGCTCCAGGACGTCATTCGAGAGAAGATATGAGTCGTATGCTGCGTCAGCTTGAGCAGCGTCCTCGTCCCGCTCGATGAGGTAGGTAAGCGCACGCTCAGGCTTAAGGAAGATGAGAGAGATAGCGGCGGAAAGCGTCTTTAGGGGCATAATGAGCTCGGCGATTGCTTCGTTGATGGGCTGCAGCCTGTCAAAGAAGCTGAACATGTCCATAAGCGTAAACCACCGATTGACCGCATTCGACGGCGCAAAGTCATTGCCGAAGGCATCGACCACTTGAAAGATCGCTGAGAGTGCATGGACCGCCTCCGTCAAGAGTGTCCGAAGCCATTCCAACTCCGTCACTTCGTTACTCAGAAGAGCATCGTCGGTCTGCGCACTGAGGCCGGACTCGATCGAGGACATGCGGTCAGAAACGGCTTGAAGGTAGTTTGATAGCAGCAGGTCGAGCTCTTCTCGGGCAGGTTGCTGGAGCTTCAGTCGGTATACTTGTGCGAGCTTCGTTTCGATGGGAGTCGTGAGGATAGGCAAGCGTCCGTATAAGCGGATCGAGAGGGCGTACTCAGCAACCATCATGTGGCTCCGCCGCTCGATCAGGTATATCTCGAAGATTCTTCGTCGTCGTGCGTCGTTCTTCTCGAAATCGACCCAGATCTCCTCTGCGTCGAGGGCAGCACCACCGCCGAGATCAGCCACTAAGGATGATCCCTGACCACGTTCAACGCCAGCTGCCTCTTGTAGGTTCGTTGCATCTTGAGAGGACAGAGGTCCGTTCAGGTGAATGCAAGGCCTTGCTTGAAGCTCGGTCACAACTACCCTCAGAGCCGCGACCAAGCTGATTCTGGCGTTCTTGCTAAGCCATTCCGTATCGTCCTTGATCGTCTTAATGTCATATCGATCATCCGAGCCAGGAGTGACGTTGATGGGAGCTGTCTTAGCTTCGAATTCTTTCTTCGAAGCTTCGTTCGGTGGAGGGAAGACACGCGAAGGGTCTTTGAGAAGGTCATGTACATGCTCGTCGTCGAAGAAATCGATAATAGCGGCGCTGGTCTGACGTTGACCGGTAGCGTCTGAAAGCGCAGTTGCTGCAAGCTTCCACGATCTATGAGCTGGTTAGATACTTGATTGAACAAAACAGCTTGTTGAAGGAAGCCATACATCACTACTTGCTCACCAGTCAGGCATTCCCCCAAAGAGGGGAAATAAATGCGATCAGACACGGGCGCCATTGCCGGCCACGCGATGATCAGTCCTGTGGCAGTGGCATAAGAAGGCGACGCATCACCTGAATTCGTTGAAGTTGGACGCGTTTGGTAGAGGTTGCGCGCGATGGATCACCTACAACAAATCCAGTAAAGCTACGGCAGCAACGCTACAGTAACAAGCAGAAAGAGCTCCCCAAATCAGCCGGAGTTGACCCGCCTGCGCAACAGCTTCGAGCATCGGAGCTTCATCGGCCGCCGTGCGCCAAAAATCGAGATGACTCAGCGGAATTTGGACCCTTGGAGCTACCCTTGACCTTAGATTCTTTATTGAACTTCGAATCATGACACCATCTTCTGCACCTGCAACACACAAGCGATCGAATTGAATCGTGAAAGCAGGGGAGAGGCCAAGGTCACCTGTCGTCGCCATCTCGAATCCTCGAACGACACTTTCAGGCCTCAAACTGTTCATCATGGCTTCCGGCGACATCGTCGACCACTCACCCCACCAGCCAGAGCCTGCAGCTCCGGTTGACACAGCTTCCAACCTGATCCTCATCGACAATTATGACTCGTTCACGTGGAACATCTACCAGTACCTAGTGCTAGAGGGCGCGACAGTCCACGTGTTCAGGAACGACAAGATTACCCTGGAAGAGCTCATCAAGACCAATCCAACTCAGCTCATCATCAGCCCGGGACCCGGGCACCCAAAGACCGATTCCGGAGTCAGTCGTGATGCCATTCGTCATTTTGCTGGCAAGATCCCCATCTTGGGAGTCTGCATGGGACTGTAAGTCGCGCGCCCCGAAGATGGAACCTGAAAGATTATTCTGACTGTCAAACCAAGTCAATGCATCTTTGACGTTTACGGAGGCGAAGTGAGCTCAGCAGGAGAGTGGCTTCACGGCAAGACGTCGCCATTGACCCATGATGCCAAAGGCGTCTTCTCTGGGCTCGAACAGGGCATACCGGTCACCCGATACCACTCCCTCGCTGGAGCTCACGTCACGTTGCCCAAGGAGCTCGAGGTGACATCCTGGATCGCCAAGGCCGACGGTTCTCCCGGAGTCATCCAAGGTGTGCGGCACAAAACTCTCGCTATTGAGGGTGTGCAATTTCACCCGGAGAGTATCCTGACCCAGTCTGGACGTGGCATGATCCGAAACTTTCTACTCATGCAAGGTGGCACCTGGGATCAGAACAGCAACTCACAGCCAGCGCTCAAGGAGAATGATTCCACGACCCCGGCGCCCAAGAAGTCCAACAACATCTTGCAGCGCATTTACGCTAGCCGCAGGGCAGCGGTAGCAGCACAGCGCGAAATCCCATCGCAAAGGATGGCCGACCTCCAGGCTGCGTACGACCTCAATGCGGCGCCACCACAGATTCCCTTCGTTCAACGGCTGAAGCAATCCCCATTCGACCTATCTTTGATGGCTGAGATCAAGCGCGGATCGCCATCGAAGGGTGTCTTCGCTCTCGACATCAATGCTCCAGTGCAGGCGAAGAAGTACGCATTGGCTGGCGCGAGTACTATTTCTGTCTTGACAGAGCCCGAGTGGTTCAAGGGCAGCATTGACGATTTGAGGGCAGTCCGACAGGTTCTCAACGGGATGCCAAACCGACCCGCTATCCTGAGGAAGGAATTCATCTTCGATGAATATCAGATCCTCGAAGCACGACTGGCGGGTGCCGATACCGTTCTCCTAATCGTCAAGATGCTGGAGGACGAACTTCTCAAGCGTCTTTATGACTACTCGCTATCTCTTGGCATGGAGCCATTGGTCGAAGTGCAGAACGCCGAAGAGATGACACGGGCTGTTAAGCTAGGATCTAAAGTCATTGGTGTCAACAACCGAAACCTTGAGAGTTTTGAGGTGGATCTCGGAACGACAGGAAGGCTACGCAGCATGGTCCCTGAAAGCACCATCATCTGTGCGTTGAGTGGCATCAACACTCATGATGACGTGCTCAGCTCGAAGAAGGACGGCGTCAACGCTATCCTCGTTGGCGAGTCAATCATGCGTGCCCCAGACGCCACCAAATTCATCAGCCAGTTGTGCTCCGGAACCGAGCCTGCCGATCCACTGCCCAATAAGACTAAACTGAAAGTCAAGATCTGTGGCACCCGAAGTGCTGAGGCTGCAACACAAGCTGTCAAGTCAGGTGCCGACTATGTGGGCATATGCCTCGTGCCTGGTGTCAAGCGATGCATTTCGGACGAGACAGCTTTAGCTATCTCGGAAGCTGTTCACTCCTTCAAAACGGCGACGGCTGATGACGCCAAGGACGATTCACTCAGCACGGTTGGGGCGACAGATTTCTTTTCTGCCTCTCCTTCGCGACTGAAGAGCAACCGCCCACAACTCGCCGGCATCTTCCAGAACCAGCCTCTCTCTGAGGTATTGGATCTGCAAAGACGTTACAATCTTGACTTGGTCCAACTGCACGGCGACGAGCCTATTGAATGGGCTAATCTCATTCCTGTCCCTGTCATCAGGTGTTTCAAGCCCGGTCAGATTGGTGTCTCCATACGGGGATATCATACCATTCCCCTCCTCGACTCAGGGTCTGGATCGGGTAAGCTTCTTGACGTCTCTAAGGTTGAAGAGGTCCTCCGCAAAGACTCAACCCTGCACGTCTTCCTGGCGGGTGGTCTGAACCCGGACAACGTCGCAGAGGCTGTCAAGGCCCTGGGCCCTCTTGGTGACCGGGTCCTTGGTGTGGATGTGAGCAGTGGAGTTGAAGAAGACGGCAAGCAGAGCCTGCAGAAAATTGACGCCTTCGTGCAGAACGCGAAAGCGATCCGGTAGACCAGATCAATAGTAATCAAAATTCTTTCCGGCTGACCTCGTCATTCGCCGTCGTGCTACATTGGATGCGTTTCACGGTCTTCCCGTCGTTAACAGACTCATGTAAGGAATTCGTGCTCTGAGGTGACTAGAATAGTAGAGACTTTGGAGCATGCCTGTCCATCGTCAAAAATAAGCCTGTTCGATCCCAGTGAAGCTATGGCAGCAACCTTCAGATACATGCGCACATCTTCCACTACATGAGCAACCGCCAACGACTGCCCACGTTATCGAGCCTACTTCATCAGCAATGTTGTCATCACCTTGGGCAGCATGATATGTGGGAAGATGTTGATCGAGAATCATGATTCTCGATCATGCTCTTTGGGAGTAGAAGCAAGACAGAACAGAGTGTCTATTCTATCTTTCCGGGCACATACTCTAGTTGCAGCAGCACATTTTACCTCATTCTCGCCTATTGTATGCGGCAGAACTCGTCTTGAATGATCTTCGCTCCTCCTCTCGATGCGACTTTCTTCCATTCCTTTCCTCGTCAGCGATGATCAAGCACCTCCAGCTTCATCATCATGCCGCCGCAGATCTTCAAAAATCGCGTTATCGCAACCGCAGGTCCCCTACCTGGCCAGCTCTCAGCAGAGAATGTCAAGCGATGGACCGAAAACCGACGAGGTCGTTTCTCTGAGGAGATTGATGAGTACGTCACGCATGTTCTTTGCACGCGAAGACAGTACCGGAAGAAGGTGCCGGGCAGTAAGTTTTCAGCAATCCATTGTCATCTTAAGTGAAGTGATCACTGACACCAAGTGCTTTGCGGAATAGTTCGACAAGCTCTCGGGCTTTTGCAGATGGGAAGAAAGATCCATATTGTTCACTGCGATTGGTTCGAGGAATCCACGGTGCATAATCGAAAGCTTCCCGAGCATGAGTACTCCATGAGAAAGCGAGAGGCGGAGCGCCGGGCTGCTGAACGAGAGGCGAAACGCCTCGAGCGCGGCATAGCCAACGGCGAGAAGTTTGTGAACACAAGTATGATACTACAGATGGAAGCGATCCCATGCTGAAGTCCCTTTCGATATTGTTCAAGTTGGCTGACCACCTCGTCCGCAGACCATTACCACATCTATCGCGACCGAGAATTCTTTCCCTACCAAATTGATCTAATCAAGTATCACGAAGAGACGGGGAAGCCGTCCTATAAGTGGACACTCTGCCTTTGGGAATCCAATGCCAAACCGCATCTGCACTGGTTCACTGCGAAACTGCTTGATAAGAACCCAGGCAAATCCAACAAGCCCCTCTATCACAAGGGTAGCGCACATGCTGTGAAGTGGCGAGTGGCTTTCGACCAGTTTCAGGACATGTTCGAGAAGCTGTGCAAGATCCAGTGGGAGGATCGCGTTTCCAGGAAGGGAACTGTCCCTCGAGCGTACCAATACGTTCCGCCCGTAAGTCTTCCAAGTACAAAACGCAAGTCAATGACTAACTGAGAAGCACCCAGGTCGGTGGGAAGCCAGTCGGTAGGCGCCTCAAACACCATCTTGAGTACTGCCTTGAGATCAACGCGTCGCTCTTGGGTCTACCTTGGCCTCCCATCAAGCCAAGCGAGCAGCAACAGCTCATCACGAGTGACGATGCAGATGAGGTTCTGGCAGAGAATGGAATATATGACGACGACAAGCTGGAGGAGGCTGCCGAAGCTGATCACGACGACGAGGACCGCATTCAAGAGGCTGGAGCAGATGAAGACATGGATGACGCGAGCGAACCGACAGAGGCGAGTGCTGATGGCCCTGAAGAAGATGATGCGGCCGTCGGGGATGTGGATGACGAGGAGCCTAAGGACAAGGTCGCGCCTCTATAGATGGAAGACGAACCCGCTTCCGATATGGTTACAACTCCGAGTGACAAGGAACTTTCCAGCGCTTCTAATTCGGGCGTAGACCTTGCGGCATTCGTGGTAATGGAAGAGTCGGAATAGTCGAGATCAAGAGCGCCCGGAAGATACGTCGAAGCAGGATCTTGGGAAGAGTCCCAGGAGCAGTTTGACAAACTTCGAAAGTTGAGACTGGAGACGTCGCACCCAAAGGACAATCTCATAGCTCATAATCGCCAGATAAAAGTCATATTTGCTTCTGACCATTGAAGAACGCAGCCCCAGTGTCCATTATTTCGTCATATCATGAATGTGCCCTCGGTACCAGCCCTCAGAACCTTAGCTTCGGCATCACGAACATGATGAGCAGCACCACCACAAACATCACGCCGACCTTCACCCACAGCATCAATCTCCCGTACCACCCCTCTCCCTCCGTCATCTTTCTCAAAACGCCCATTCTCCCTGTAGCAGACTCCATCGTTCTCTCCGTCTTATCCAGCCCCTCGCCAGCCCTGCCCACAATATCCTTGTCCGCCTCAAGTTCCGTGTGAATGCTCTTCGTGCTCGCCTTCAGCCGCTGCGCGAGGTCCAGCATTGATCCTGTCAGTGCTTCTTGTTCGACACGCTGCTGTTCGAGGATCGCTGTAGCGGTTGCGCCAGAGGTTTCGGGAGCAGAGGTCAGGGGTGAGGCGGCTTTGCGGCGGGACGCGAAGAGAGCGGCGCGAGAAGTGGTATAGCTGGGGGGAGGTGAAGGCGCAGAGGTACGAGATCGGAGGGACTGTGAGGTCTCCGTTGAAGGGGCGTAGCTTGTTGGCTCGGTGGCCGGTACCGGTGAAGTGGCCTTCGTCGATTCGCTTGGAGGAGGCGCAGTTGTGGCAGTAGCTGTTGGAGCTGGCACTGCTTCTGTCTGGGTTGGGAGCGAGGTATCTGCTTTCTGTGCAGGCGCTGGTGGTTCAGGCACTACATGTTGATCCGGATCAGAGGTAGGTATTGAGTCCCCTAGGAGGTCTTCGCCTTCTGAGCTGTCGTCGTCATCATCGTCGATTGCCACCTATTATGCCTGCGTTAGTAATCATGCCTCCCTCACTGGTGTAGAATACTCGTACTTGTTGCAAATCCTCCAGTCTCTCAAAGAGCATTTTGAGCGCTTCTCTTTTCTGATTTAGGTCGTTCTGCGTCTCTGTCCTTCGGCCGGGGGCCTTCATAGAGAGAGCATCTTGTTCGAGACTCGTCAGCGCTCTACGGGCGTAGTCGAGGTTCTATGATAGCTGTCAGCGAAAGAGCCCTTGTAGACACCAATTGAGACTACCATACCGATCTTAATCTCGCCCTCTCGTACTCGCTCGTCCGTAACCTGCGCTCGCGCACCGGGTCTGAATGCAGAGTCGACTGCTGGAGGCGTGATAGCAGCCTGCCTAACTCTGCCGAAGCGACCTCGAAGGACTTCTGAGTCGAAGAGTTCGAGCCAAAGCTCGAAACGTGCGCGAGTTGTACCATGTCGGATAGTGTTGATGGGCAAGCGAAGTGGATGTTCAAGTTGGCGCAAGGTGTCCAGACTGAAAGTGAAGCTCCTGTCGTGGGAAGCTGTGACGTGACGCTTTAATTGTGGGGCCCGGATGGCTGCAGGGTCCACGGCTACTGCGCTCTCGATAATGAATGGCGGAGGAATCATCCCTCCGATGACCTCTGGAACTTTTACTTGAATTGATAGATTGACTAGTCAAGGCCGGCTGTATTCCCCGGTCTGATTTGAATCAGGGCCTTGCGACCTGTATTGCTAGACAGCTGTCTAGGTGGCCCTTGTTGCCCACTGGTGCCCTGCCAGTCGCAGCATCATCGCCAAGTATATCCTCTCGGTAGAACATACGATGTCCTTCCTTTATCAGAGACTGCGAGAACTTCCTTAAGTCACGAAGCAGCTGCTGTCCTTCGTAGCACGACCCCACAGCGGCCGAGCCGCGGAGTGACTACAGTGTCTCCAGCGCAACAACACACTCCAATAAGAAGCCGTCTTCTGGTGAAGAAGGGCTCTGCAGTTCGCAACGGCAGGCAGTGGCCCATGCGGTCTCGTGGCTCCGTACGAGGGGCTTCAGCGCGCCACACTCCGGGCGGAAAGGGAGCCGATGCGTGCCAAGCATGCCTCGGGCAGCCCGGGGCGAAGCTTCGGCGCATTGATGGTTTGTCTCATGGCTGCGAGAATGCTCAATCCCCTCCCTTGTCTGCCGCCTCACCCTCCTTCTCCAGAGCGCCTCGCAGCCGTTCCTCCTGCTTCTTCCAATGACCACCCTCCTCATAGTTGGAGCTGATCTTCAAAGCCTTGCGTAGGCGCTCGCTTTCCTTGATCTTCGCGTCAGCCATCTCGTGAACCTGGCCCTGCTTGAAGTTTCGCTTCGGTCCCACGCCACCACGGCCGCGCTCGAGGTCTGCGAGTAGCTTTGCGCGTAGCTCGTCGCATTGTTTGTCGATCTCGTCCTCGTCAACTCTACACAAGATACATCGTCAGTACTAAGGCTCATGGCTCGTCGGGTAAGGCATAATGCAAAGCACCAACGTACTCTTCTTCTTCGAGCTTGTCGCGCAGATCAAACACCTTGACCTCGACTTCGCGCTTGCGCTCGTGGTCGAGAATACCCTTGTCGGGCTGACGTTGCTTGTGGCGCATGCTGTCGAGGTCCTTGGGATAGGGTGCAATATGGTCGCGAGGGCGCATGTGCGCAAGGTTCTTCTGGACATAGCCCGAGGTACCACTGCCACGAGGCGTGGAGAGGCCGACGTTGTCAGACATGGCGTTGAGGGAATGGAGTAGTTGATGGCGTGGCGTAGTATTCGTGAGGACGTCGCGGTCGTAATTCGATATGGACCTGAAGAGAGAGATTGCCGGGAATGATGGTTCGCGATCGCGTCAGAGGATGGGATGGGCCAGCAGCAGGTGACGTTGAAGGTGGAAGTGGGAGGGAGTCGACTGTCGAATGTCGTAGTGGATGGTGGGGCTGGCGATTCACTTTGAATAAAAGTTGCAGCGAGGGTACCCTGCATCAACGACTTATGACTCAAACTTGCAGCATTCAAATATCAGCAACTTCTGGCATACTCACCGGCCAGGACATCTTTCTCCCATCCCTTCCTCGGCGTTCTCTCTTCATCTGTTCGTTGAGTCCATCCCTTCACCACTCGCTACGATGCCGCATCTACCGGAAGATGCCGATGCAGCCCTTGCATTCCCACCAGTCTCTAAAGATCACATCTTGAACTGTGCTTACGATTCGTGGTTTCCCAAATATCGCACATCTTGCCTCAAATCGCGCATAATTCCTCTCCCACAGGATGTTGTCTCATACCTGCTGGAAGATGGCATCATTCTGGCGGACGACGAGCCCTCACCGGATGCCGATGACGATGAGTGGCAATCAGCATCAGCAAGCACACCCAGGCCACAGCAAGATGACTCGTCCGATGACGAGGAAGAGGAAGAAATTCCCAAACTGCCGCCGAACCAGAGGTTTCCAGAGACACACAACTTGATCAAGGAGAAGATCACGGAACTGGGCGGTGCTGTCGCTCCCAAGCTCAACTGGTCATCACCGAAAGACGCCAAATGGATCTCGCCGCACCAAAACACCCTCAAGTGCACATCACCAAATGATATATACCTTCTCCTGAAATCCTCATCCTTCGTCTCGCATGATCTCGTGCATGCCTTCGATGGCTGCACCGCTGCACCTACGTCCAAGACTTTCACTCCAGCCCTGGTATTGCGGCCGTTCTTCACGCCGCATGTGGCTCTCGAGTTCCGTTGCTTCGTCAAGGACCGGTCGTTGATTGGAATTTCTCAAAGAGATCAGAACTACTATTCCTTTCTTGAAGGTCTGCGACCGCAGCTATGGAGAAAAATTCGGGCTTTCTTCCTTGAGACGCTGCGACTATCTTTCCCTGACCCGTCATTCGCTTTCGATGTCTATGTGCCTGAAAACTCATTTGCCGAAGACGGCCTGGGCAAAGTTCGTCTCATGGACATCAATCCGTGGGCTCCACGAACAGACAGCCTCTTGTTTCAGTGGGAAGAGCTGCTAGATATGGAGGTGTCACGCCCGCTGTATGGAGCTGTCAGCCAAGACCATGAAGATCCAGGCTTAAGTTCGGATGACACAGGAGCTGAGGATACCGAAGATGATGATGAGGATGCTGTGTACCGACCTGACGAGGGCCCTGAGCTGAGGATTGTGATGAAAGATGACCCCGCTGCTTTCAACTTCAGCTCATCGGAATTCTCGGCCCACAAGTTGCCCAAGGAGGTTGTCGATGCTAGTCTTGCCGGCGAAGGAGGATTGAGAGAATTCGCGGCTCAGTGGAAGGAGATCACAGAGGGCAGAGGACCTGGCTTTTAAAGGCGTCATGAGGTCTCCCTGAGACGGTGGCTATGAAGTCAACAATGAGGATGTGCGCGTACCTACTGAGGGTGGCTTCCCTCTTGCAACATTACTCATAGTGAGTGAACATCCAACGCCAGAGAATAGACTCAAATACCCGCTTTTGTACAGAGATTGATGTCACTTCTACGACTGGGCGGCTGGTGCAGCTATTCTGGCACCAAGACCTATCTTAGCGAGTCTCGCCTACGTATGACCTGCCCCTATTCACCTCTCACTACGTACGGAAACGCAGCACTTCTTAAACTTGATTTAAGAGGACTATCCCCTGCGGGGGCGCTTCGCAAGCGTGTGCATATCGCGTGTTATGCAAAACCGCGTGCTTCAGATCCCTTCTCGTCAGCCTCCTCCGCTCCATCACCTGACCACCACCACTTCACCCGCTTCACTCCAGCCACGCACACCGTCAGAGTCTTCCAGAGTGCCAAGACTACAAGAAGGCAATGTAATTGGACTCAGGTCATCTTCTCCTCGTATTACAAATTCTCTGTGCCTCATTCGAGGTCCTCTGTACCCCCCTCATCATTCCTGAGGTGGCCACCTGGCGCTGCCACCTGCTACCAGCTGCCACCTGCACACGACCACAACGCCCGTTTTTATTGTTCAAAATTCTCTGAGCACCACTCTTCATCTCATCTTCTCTGGCTACTACCATTCCTTTAGTCTCGACAGTGTCACCACTTTGAGAGCCTCTCCCCGATCCAGTCTCAGAAGGTCACCACTACCGAGCGACTGCCTCTACGGCTTCGTGTTGAGGATGCCTTCCCAACGATCATCAAGGAGAGCCTCCTCATCCTCCAGCTCCAAGCGTCGCTCAGTTGTTGGGCAGGATGGTCTTTCGAGTTCGCACTCCTCCTCCAACCTCTCTTCGGCATCCGTCAAGCGTGACCCTCGAGGTTCTGCCAACAGCTTGAACTCCATGAGCCCCAATTACTCAGGCCAAAGCGGCCATGCTCAACTTCCACAGCAACAACACTACAGTGGTGACGTTGGCCAACCTGTTGAGCCAGATCTACACACGCCTCAGCATAGTAATTCTTACAATGCTTTCGGCACTCCTGTCGACTTGTCAGGTGCAACATTGCTCAGTCAGAGCGAGTATCAAGGCATCACGGGAAACTTGCCGTCCTCCGGTTCAGTAATGAACAGCTTCCGCCAAAGCAACGGAGAGAGCAGCAACAACACTAGCCTTCAAATGGATACGCCCAGCCACCATGCGTTCACGTCTCTTGAACCTCAAACGCCTGCTCCGCGAGCCGCCGCCACCCCAGAGGTACCATCGCAGCCTCCTCCTCCGCGGAGCTTCCCGGGTTTCCTGCCTCACCAGCCAGCTGTTGAGGTAATCAAGTCATTTCCGACCCGGAATTTCCGTCTTGACGGCAGTGTCTGCAAGAAGCTGGCTATAGAGCCCGCCGTCCGCCAGCCAGAACAGCGAGTGGCGCACAGAGTGTTGAATATGGGACGACGCGGCAATGCTGAGGCGCTTCTCTGTCAAACCACTGGTCGAGAGGCGACCAATTCGTGCAAGAATTGCAAGAGAGGACATGGCCCGTGGATTAAGTGCGTGGTATACCCAGGACTCTTCTACGGAAGCTGCTCAAACTGCTGGTTTAATGCGAGTGGTGCTCGATGCACGTTTCAAGGTATGCTCTCACGTCAACACAGATTGTGCCAAAGTTCTAGGCACATAACACTTACTTCATCTCAGAGAGCAACCATCACCCACTCCATCATCTCTACACATCCATGGCGCCTTCGTACAACAACCCATTCGCCACCAGCAACGGCAACACTGGCCAGACCTATGGTCAAATTTATAGCCAGGCCTATAACGTCGGAGGTCCGGTCACTCACAACACGCCCGTCTCCGCCAGCGCTCAAGGGAACTCCATCCCTCCCATCAGTGATGGTCCGCTGCCCCATAGCGCGTCTTCGTCTCTCCCTGCGTCTGTTCCAGGTGCCAACAGCAACGGAGTGGCCCCCGTCACCCCCGTTGCTCCCGTCGTCCCAGTCGCTCCGGCTGCTCCGGCTGTGCCCGTGACCAGCGTCACCAGCATTGGAGGAAGCTCTCATCCCGCAGACAGAGACATCGTCAGTTCCCTCTCTATGCGTGAAATGTCCGAAGGGATGGTCGGTGACGCCTCGACCTAGGGAGTCCGCGCCCGACATCTCGTCCGTATTCAAGCAGCTGCATCGGAGCTGGGCATGCGTCTCGGTGAATACGACGAGTTCCTAAGACAGAGTGGTATGTCAGCTTTAGCCACCAACATGGGCTCGAGCAATGGTCAGAATCACAATGATGCCGAAGGCGATGATTTGCTCCATCACCGAGACTCTCAATCGCAGCACTCTGGACTCGACAAGCATGATGCGGACATGACTGAGAGTGAGCATGAAGAAGGCAGCGAGGATGGCGGCCACGGCCTCCACGCGCTCCAGAGACCAACCTTGGTCTGATCGATTCTTGCCCGTACATCCGCTGGATTCACCAGCAGAACGATCCTGTACCATGGCAACTTGATTCGTTTTCTGCCACTTTTGATAAAACCGCTCTTGTGAGGGTCTTTATTTGCGGACCAGCACCATGGTAACTCTTTCCTTTCATCCAACTTCCATGTCTCTGGTGGATGCTTGCTTTTGCATACATGATCTGGTTCTATTTTCCTCTTTTTGGTAAGTCAAGCTTAGTCCATCTATTAGGAGCCTTCTTCGGCGGGTCGCTCGTTGAGTCAAATCAGACTTACTGACGTCTTCCCAAATCGACAGACTCGGATCGTCGCTCTTCGCATGTGCATTTGGTTCAGCGGGCACCTGATCCATAGCGTGTGTATTGACTACATGAAGGCTGTCATTTGCGCCCTGTCAGATCTACCGTCCTCGGTCATTGCCTTCTTCCTTCTGGATAATGGACGAGGAAAGCGTGGACCGCAGCTATTGACAGCTTGGTTCGCAGTGCTGGAGGGGTGCGCCCGAAAATCTCAGTATGCGATCAGGATCACTCCAAAGCTGACAGCATCTCATTGAGGAGGCATTGAGTCGGAACTGAGGAGTCGGGCTGACACGCCGGCGATGCCAGAACTGTGCCATTGATGAGTACCAAATGGAGCATGGTTGTGCTGAAAAGAGACGGGGATCACATTTGGAAAAGACCCCTACACGAAGAAGGACTTGGTAGGAGGCACATAATAGAGGAAGCTCACGAACTTGTAATTAAAGCCAGTGTGGCTCATATTGCTGAGGCAGGTGGAGGAACACGTCACGGCCATCTAGAGAGGCTGTAGATCTGCGATCTCCGGTCTACATGACTGAGAACAAGCAGAATAGCTACTTTCTGGATGGTACAAATCTGAGGCAAAGAGTAACACACAGAAGATATTGAAAAGCTCAATATTCATCTTTAGCCTCCTAATCGCCCGTCGCATAAGCGATATTGGTTCGACATTGTATCGCACACATCTCACCAGGAAGACTTGCCAAAAGTCACGACATGTTGCAGCACAATAGGACGGAACAAATGAAGCCTTTTCATCGCAATTACACAAAGAATAGATAACCACCGACACCGTCAACCCAAAGGTTCCGCAACCCCGCAAAGAAGGGATGTTTGCAAAATCAAGGCCTCCTCTCCGTCCTCTCGCTTCGCATACATACACACGTGCGCAGACGCTTGTTTCTTCCCGCTTCCTTTCCCCTGTATCATCTTCGCCAACTTTGGCCACGGTGCAGTTGATGGCTGCACTACCCCTTTGGTAGGGGTCTCTTTTCGACGATTCTTCGGCTCCGCATATAAGTACCATAATTCGACGCGAAGGGCGACTGATCAAGAGCAACGGAGGGAGGCGAGAAGAGAAGGGGAATTTCATTTCATGATACACGATGAACGTCTCGTCCTCCGCTCCAAAAACACAAAGAACAGGTAGAAAAGTGGAAAAATGAAACGGGAGGGCTATTGCATGCCTGTTTGAGAATATCCGGCGCGGGACCGAGCGGGATTTGGTGAGAGAAAATGTCGTTGCGGATGCATTCGATGTTCGGTTGGATATTCGAGGCCATTCGATGCACGAGACTATCTTTTCCGTGAAGATGTGGTAGTGTCTGTAATATCCCAGTCCACCGCGCCGTAGTATAGAGGGAAAGAATCATGGGTCCGTCTCGCCGTGGCTCAAGCCATGCTCGTTATTACAAACTCGAGGGTATTTGTCGTAGTTTCGCAGAAGGGAGATGATTGTCTTAGATGAGACCACACAGACGAAGGTTTTCCTGGATGATGATGTCTGTCGGGTGTTAGGCTATAGTCTTGCAAAAGGTTAGGGGAAGAGGATGAACTGACCGTTCACGGCAGCCATGACAAAACGGATCTGAGTGGTGTCCGTGGCGCAGGTGAAGTGCGTGTAGATCTGCTTCGTCTCGTGCTGGTTCAGGCTGACGAAGCGGTTCAGGATGTAGTCGCAGGCAGCGGCGTAGTCGTCACCGCCCTCGTAGTCGGGGAAGTAGTTCTTCATGGGGCTGACGGGCAGCTTCTCCTTGAAGCGATCGATCTTGTTGAGGAACAGAATGATCGAGGTCTTGATGAACCACCGCGAGTTGCAAATGGAGTCGAAGAGTGTGAGCGCCTCCTGCATACGGTTGACCGTCTCATCCTCGAAGAGGAGTTGGTCGTACTCGGAAATGGCCACGAGGAAGAGAATCGTAGTAACATTCTCGAAGCAGTGAATCCACTTCTTACGCTCGGACCGTTGACCACCGACATCGAACATGCGGTAAGTCAGGTCGCCAATGATGAAGGTGGTCTCAGTAATACCGGTCGTCTTGACACGGGAGCGAAGAACATCCTGGTCGTTGGGCATGTACTCAGGAGCAGCGATACGTGCGATGTTGTCGAAGTAGCTATGCAAGTGTCAGCACAATTCGGCGTGTAGGAGCTGGAACGGACGGGGGCCGTACTATCTTGCTGAGTCGTTGAGCTGGTACTCACGCGAGCGCTTGAAGCACTCCTGCACGCCACGGTCTTTCCAGAGAGCCTCGATGGCGCTGCCAACCTCCGGAGGAAGGACCTCGCCCTCGATCTGAGCGGGCTGCATGAAAATAGTCTGGACGTGGTATTCCATGCGCTGATCCTCGAGGGGGAGCTCGAGTGACTCCATAGCTTCGAGAATGACGCGCATGGACTGAACAGTGTTGCTGAAGATGATCTCCTTGAACGATTCCCGCTCATCTCGGGAGTAGCCACCCTCGTGAATGAGCTTCATCTGCTTCAAAATGGTCGACTTGCCGGATTCACCAGCACCTGAGTCGTGTTAGGTGCTTCGTTAATTGGGAACAAGGTTGACCTACCCAGCAGGAGCATCTTGATTTCATTGCGCTGCATCATCTTGTCGCGCTTAAGCTGGTTCTCAATCTCCTCATTGCGGGCCTTGCCCTCCTTCTCCTCCGTGCTCATTCCGCAGCCCATCTTGACGGTTTGTGCGGTTGCTCGATTGCAGTGCTGTGATAGTGATTCGGTCGAGGCACGTCAAAGACTGGGTCGAGTGGCAGTGCGATGACAGAAAAGCTGATTGTCACGGCAGAGGTCTGTTAACAGGCCTGGTTAGCGAGCTGTTGTTATTGTTGCTTAGGCTCGAAACAGCGCAGATGCATCTCCAGGGCCAGGGCTGCAGTGAGATCGACGACGAGAATGCGAAATATTTCGTAATACGCGACACCGTCTGAAAATGTTTGCGTTGTCTCTTGCAGCAGTCGGTTCGATGTTGCTGGATGTTGAAGGCGCATGTAGTGAAGTCGATTTCTCGTCGCGGACCCCTGGCGCCTTGTCGTTCGGCGGACTACGAGAGCAATCGGGCTGGAAGAAAGGAAGGCAAATGCTATGCAGGGCAAAACTCACCAATCGATTTGAACTCGACAACAACTGACAGTCGAGGAGGGTGAAGGGTATCGTCGTCGCAATCCGTCGCGCAGAAAGCCGATTAGAGAGGGTGTCTGAAGCAAGGAGATGGGATCGTCCGCCAGGGAAGAGGGAGAAGAAGGGGAGGAGAGACAAGGTGGTGGAGAGAGTGAGTGAAGGTGGGTGAGGGTCGGGTTGCTGGCTGCAGCGCGAGATGAATGATTTCCGCAAGAGGCGTGGGCCCAGGGGGAGGGGTACCTAGAACTGTGGGCGAGCTGTGGTGTAGAAGCCAGGTACCACTGGGGCACCGTGCCAGCAAGTGTCAGAGTGGTGCTCCACACTGCGCCGGGGCTAGGGGGCGGTAGCAACAGCGGTGCTAGTAGCAGCAGCACTCCCCAAGCAAGTGGCAGAGCGCCGTAGCGAGCCCAGACGGAGTGCCGGAGAAAAGAGGCCAAGAGGGCAGGGATAGCACCCGACTGGCACTGGAACCTGAACCTGGTTACCTGTACTTGAACCAAGCAGGTGAGGTGGTCTGCGACAAATGAGCTCAGCACGGTTCGCAGTTCGTACCAAGCAGGGAATGCTCGAGCGCAACGGGACGGCGTACTTTGCTGTGTGGACTTGGGGGCCGGGTTCCAGCCTGTGAGAGGCTCCAAGCTGGTCTGGCGTGCCACGGGGAGAAGCGATGGCGCCGATGGCTGGCGGCAGCTGGTCGGCTCCAGGCTGTGAGCTGCAGATTGTGTGAGTGTCTTTGCCTGTTGATGCCCGGGCTCTGGCTGGGAAGGGGGCCGATCAATGTTCGTCTGTCCCTCACCAGACGAAATCAAGTTGAAGGGTCAGAATGAGGTTCCAAAGCACGCTGCACTACTCCTGAGTCACACGATAGATCTTTGTTCACATTGATACTGCTCGAAGCCATACGACGTATTCCTGGCACAATCGTAGACAGTTTCGCGACCACACACACTGTACGAATTCCTTCCAACGGGTAGATCTCGGCGCATTAGCGGGCAATCGCGCCTTCCATTGTCTCAGGAACACAGCGCAGCTCACACTGTGCTACACTCTCCACCTTCTAGATTGTCCACCACCGTCTGCGTTTCTTTTCACCCCCGCTACTCTCAGCCCCCCTGCCCAGCATTGCATCCGAACGCTATCAGTCCCTGACCTTGGATTGATCATCTCATCTTCGTCCAGGTCAGCTGGCGCTCTTCAGTAAGGAAATCGTTTCCCAATAGTGGCTATAAAGGGCCACAAACGGCCCCATAACACACGATGCGGACTGAGCTATCACAGATGGCCTCTTAGAGCTTCATTCTGGCCTTGCGTTTAGCGCCATACTAGTCGCGACTTTACGTTGGTGCTCCTGGACACCGCACCACTCAGTTGATTACCGTCCAGGAACGAAATCGATGTGGATCAACGAGGTCGACTCTTCCTCTGCGCACGGCCGTTTGCCACGGACAACTGTTTATCCGCGTCCAACTCAATGTGTCAATTGAGCCAACATACAGGTACCTATATTGGGTTTGGCTTCATTCTGGGCCCTTGTCCAGTATCGAAAATTGAAGAAAGGCCTACGTATATGTATGTTATGTATGATTTTGTACTTGCTTCCCGATTCTGAACGCCGCTGTGAGGTCATCCATTGACGCAAAGCTCTGAACTTGGTCACGATGTGGTGCCACTGCAACCCTCCTCTACGGCCGCCGATGGGTAAACTCAAAAGACGCACCTCCAGCACCAGCACTCTGATCCTTCGACGTCATGAGCTCTTTCCACCGATAGCTGACAACAAGACAGCTGTATTGTGCGAATAGTCATCCGGCAAGAGTCGCCTCTTCTTCATCTAGCCTGCATCATATTGTTGAGCTTCTCAGCAGACGCTGAACTGTTCCCCACACTGGCATCTGACGATCGGTTGGGTTTGCTAGACCCTTGCAGGGCGCAACACTGTGCCGAGCCAGGACGGAGGAGTCCCCATGCTCACCCACAGGCGATACGCACCCTGAAAAAAAGAGTGACTGGGTCCGCAGGGTTAGATGTGCAGTAAAGATCCGTGGTCGCAGGCGCGTCCGAAACGCGATGCGTGCAAGAAAGTGCCAGGTGCATTACGCAGAGGTCTCAGTTGTACAGGCGAAGAGAGGTGCACTGTGTGTTTCGTACCGGGATGATCCAGACGATCAGAGACATGCATTTGTTCGATTTGGTCCGCGTCGAAACTACAGTGTCACACGGCTACTCAGAGCCGGCAGTCTACCAACATTGCTCAACTGCCGGTGGTCTTCAATTTTTTTTCATGTCGCGTCACGTTCTCTCAGTGCTGTTTCGGCCGTCACCTGAGCCTTTCGCAATGAAAGGCGTGCCCAAGATCTCGAAGTGTACCGTCAAGTATCGAGGCTAGGATCGTTGAGTAAAGCTCACAGGTGATTTTGATCAACGACGACAGCCCGGGGGCTAAGATTCAGATCCACGCTTGCCGGGCCTTTGGCGATCGGCGCTGAGCAGCTCTCGGGATCTGCATACGGAGTAGATTCACGGGAGATCCACGACGGCGCATAGACAGAGAGCTGAGTGCTCGTATGCTGCTGGTCCGAGGTCCCAAGCACAGGCACGACGTTACCAACTTTACGGATCTGGCTCCATTCCCGCCAGTCTTCTAGAAGGCGTGCACAGATGGCTTCTGTCACTACGGCGACATCTTCATGTGGGCTTTCAGTCCTTTTCAGGGGCCTAATCCTGGAGACTGGCGGGTCGAGGGGGCGGTCCGGCGCGGTGAGTTGTGCAATTCTACGACACGGGCTAATGGCATTGATGGCTTTGCCCATTGGTGTGCACCATAGAGCTTCAGCTTGACGTTTCGTCTGTTGTACCCGCGCCTGGCATTCGTCTGAAAGTGAATCCCTAAAAGCTTCGCTACGTCTGACCATGTCTGGACCACGAATGGCAATGCCATCTTCGACCCTGGTTGTCTTTGCAGACTCTGTCCCTGCGTCTGCAGGCCCCACGAACTATCGTCGTCTCGCAATCTCCTTCCCCTGTGATCACAACCGGCCTCGTGCGTCGCTTGGCCTAAGGTTGTGGGGACTGAGGAGGTCCTAGCGATGGCCAGGGGTCAGCGCCATGTGGTCAAAGTGAAAGTGGATAGGAAGCTGGGCGGAGATCGTGTGTTCTGGGCTTTCGATGCTGAACATGGAGCTGGACTTCCCTTTTATTTCGGATGGCTCCAGGTTATTGGCAGTTTATGCGAGGCTTATGGCCTGATGATGGATGATATACGGAGTACGTATGCCAGGGATGCCCTACCACTTGACTACTTGCAAAGCTTCCTCTCACACACCAAAAATCGAAGGTTCAAAAGGAGTCTTACTGCCAGTACGGAGCCATGTACTTCCAGAATGGCTACAGTGGTTGGCACTGGTGCCGAAGCGTAAGCTCAAGGCATAAATTGAATGGCATCTGGCATTATACGGTAGCACTCGAACCCAATAGACTTCAAGCAGCCGGCTACCTGCGCAAGAAGGATGTGCCTGCCTTGAGGCACCATGGCAGTTGTTGGAGAGGGGACGAGATGAGGGTGTTTTCCTCCTGGGCTCATACAGACCTGATGCAGTGCTGTGCGCAATCTGTGAATTCATGAGGCCGTGAAAGATGCGACCTACCTTATACCAACCCTAAAGCAATACCCGCCAGTCTGGCTTACTTGTATCAGAGTGGGAAGCCACGCGCGGGCTGTTCGGCAATGATAACCACGGGTTGGTCGGAGCCTGGCAAGTTTGTTTCCGGGTTCTCTGCGTTAATACTTTGTACAAATATTCTTGTTAGACTGAAGATCTGCTGTCGTCTCAGATGAAAAGCTGCAGATGTCTTCAAATGACTTGAACTGTAAGCTGTTGCGAGCGCGTTCGTCGTCTGCCATCAACCCGAGCTTATGCTGTTTTCTATTCAGACATGATTGTAGTATGATGATAATGATGGGTAGTGACCTGGGTCAAGCTGAACGCGACTACCAAATCATGGTGCCTTGTTTGATCATTGAATGACCTCCATGCTTAAAAAAGAAGACTTCATAAGCGCCACGATGGATGGCCACATAAGACGTGAGCCCAAGACGCGAAATCGACAGGACCTTCAGCTTTTGCGTAATAATTGAGTCTGGTATTGGGAAGTTGAGAGACTATTTGAATGTCAGGCCTCTTCTCGGGGTTGGATGACCTGAGCTACCTTAAGGTATGATGAGTGTAGAGCTACAGGGTGAGCGAAATGCTAGTGTTCGCCGAGCCGAGGTTCATGATAGCCATGCTGGGGAGCCATGCGTTGAAGTCTGGTGAAGGGAACAAAACCATCGTCAATATACCTAGTCATTCAATTGAAAATTCACCCTGGAAAGCTTACACACGTGAAAGTGTGAAGAGAGAATGGTGACTGGCGTCTAGTGATATTTTGGTCACAGCGGATCTGCACTTAGAGTGAAGGTGGCGGTGACGCGATCCGCCGCCGCTACAAAAAGCAACAACCAGCCCAACCTTCGCTAAGCGACCAGCACTTTCGTCGTTGGGATTGAGACTAGCGACGTCTGCACCTTCATCTGCGGGAAAGCTCGTCTTCTTGCAGCTTCTTCATTGTTCATAACCCAATCCGACAAGGCAGAAGCCTACCCTTCAAGCACGATGTCTATCCCCATGCAGCGTATGGGCGACCGCGGTACGTCTAAGCTCCCGCGACATGGCTCTGGCTGCGTGACGTGACCAATTGACGCTGACAACCTCATCCAGCCTTCCGCCGCGGCGACGACGACGATGTTGAGCGCGAATACGACCGCCTGCGCGACCTCGCTCGCGCCGAAGCCAAGAAGCGCAACTCGTGCTTCGACCGCGTTCGTTGCCCCCCCTCTCCCCTCCAACAAAACCTACACGGCGAGCTCAGTACTGACTGACGATGGAAACAGTCTCAGCAGGCATACAAGTCTGGCGACGGCGCCGGTGCGAAACAGCTCTCGAATCAGGGCAAGGCGCATGACGCCAAGATGGACGATTACAACCGCCAGGCGTCCGAGTACATCTTCCGCGAGAACAACGCGCCGGGCCGCATTGACGAAGACGAGATCGATCTACACGGACAATTCGTCGAAGAGGCAGAGAAGATCCTAGAGCAGCGTATCCGCTCTGACCAACAGCGTGGTATCGTCCATCTTTACGCCATTGTCGGCAAGGGTCACCACTCAACGGGTGGTGTGCAGAAGATCAAGCCCAAGGTTGAGGAGCTGTGCCAGGAGCTGGGTTTGAGGTACCACACGGATGAAGAGAACGAGGGCAGGATCTTCATCAACCTCCAAGGTGGAGAGCCGCAGCCCAAGCCGTCGTATGGAGGGTACCAGCAGCATCACGGAGGGTATCAGCAGGGACAGCACGGCTACTCGGGTGGTCACCAACAGCCTCACCACGGGCAACAGCAACAGCATCACGGACAACAACAGCAACAGCAGCAAGGAGGGCAGGACGAGCTGGAGCAGGCGGTCAAGAAGAATCTGCCCAGAATTCTCAAGGCGTTCGAGAAGCACTGCTGTGTGGTTATGTAAGGGGTTGGTGCGGTGCACAAGGTGGGCTTTCGGCCTGGGATCTTTCTGTTTTCTACAATTCTGCGTACGATATCTACGTCACTTGGACATATAGTCAGGTTTGAGGGTATTTGGCGATATGGTTGCTCCTTTTCGGCACAAGACATGTTGCTATTGCTCTCTCTACCTGACCCATTGTGCTCCGCCCTTCCCCGCGAACCTCGGCCGGTGATCAACGACATGGAATATCACAAGATTGACGACAAACCTTGATTCTTGGACAAGCGCCCATAAGGTTGCATTGTCGCCCTGGATCGATGGAGCTTATTCTCACCCCACAAAGTCTGGGCGCCCAATTCCCGACGTCGGCTGCGATGCTACTGGTGCGCATGAGGCATCGTGGGGCGGCTTCCCCAGATGCCTCTTCGAGGTTACTGGAGCGCCTCATTCTTGATGTTGCATCCTGTGTCATTATATGGATAGAGCTTTGATTTTAAGGAACTAGTCACGATGGAGGCGATGATCTGGTCAGAAGGTGACGAGGAGATGCGTGCGGGGGGCGATGAATGGGCGTATAGTCGTGGCCTATAAGTTGAGCCATGGCCCAGCTACAACTTGTTCAATTATTGCGCATCAGGACAGAGTCCGAGAAGCAAGGAAGTCAAGACAGCATGGCCTTCTCCAAGATGCGTTGGGCCTCCACGACCGCCACCCTCTTCTCTCTCCTCACCTCCTCCACAATGGCTTCCCCAGCCGTGTACTACAACAACACGCTCATTGAACAGCGTGCTGACCCTCACATCGTCAAGCACACGAATGGCGTCTACTACTTCACCGCCACCGTCCCTGACTACGATGCCGTCGTTCTTCGCGCAGCCCCCACAATCCAGGAGCTACAGACCGCCGAGGACGTGACCATCTGGACACGTACGCCCTCCGGCCCTGGGTCCGGTCAGGTTTGGGCACCGGAGCTGCACTGGATCGACGGAAAGTGGTACATCTATGTGGCATTGGGTGTCGCCGACGAGTGGCGAATTCGTGCCAATGTCTTTGAAGGGACTGGCGACGATCCGTTGACGGCCATTTGGGAGGAGAAGGGCATCGTCGAGACAGATTGGGATACTTTCTCGTTGGACATGTCGACGTTCGAGGTGAATGGCACGAGGTACCTCGTATGGGCACAAGACGATCCGACCTGGGGAGACACCAATACAAGTCTCATGCTTGCAAAGGCTATCAACCCTTGGACCATTGAGAAGCCCGCCGTGGCTATCTCGAGACCTGATCTGGCGTGGGAGCGCATCGGCCACAACGTCAACGAGGGCGCGTACACCATCATCCGCGATGGGCGCATCTACCTGACATATTCCGCGTCAGCCACTGATGCCAACTATTGCATGGGGATGCTCTCTGCATCGGTAGACTCGGATCTCATGGACGCGTCCAGCTGGACAAAGGCGACTGAGCCTGTCTTCGTCACCAACGAGGCAACCGAGCAGTACGGACCAGGACACAGCACCTTCACGGTCTCGGAGGATGGTCTGAGTGATCTGCTTGTGTACCACGACCGCGGATACCGCGATATCGATGGCGAGCCGCTGAACGACCGGAACAGAAGGACCAGAGTGCAAAAGGTGTACTGGGATGCGAACGGGCCAGTTCTGGGTGTGCCAGTGCCGGATGGCATGACACCAGTCCGCCTCCGAACCGCGACCGACGAGAGTCTCTTCGTCCGGCACCAGGGCGAGGATGCAAGCGTGGAGCTGAGCGGCTCGGCACCTCTTGTTGAGACGCAGTTCCGCGTCGCAGTTCAAGGCGACGCGGATGCCGTGGTCATTGAGACGACCAGCGCTCCTGGCCGGTACCTTGTGCGGGACGGATCGGCGCTGCTCGTGGGTGGTGACGGCGAGAAGACGGAATTCGTGCAAGTTCCTGGTGTTTCTGACGAGGCAGGGGTCTCGTTCGTGGTGAAGGATGAAGAGACGCTGTACGTGGTCATTGGTGAGGATGGTGAGGTGGGCATTGGTGAAGTCGCAGACAAATCACGGGCAACGTTTTACTTGGAGTAAGTCCCGTACCTTAGATAGGGGCGGTAAGCATACTCTGTACGGTTCAAGGCTATGTTTCGAGGTGCCGAATTTCCGGGACCCTTGGAGCAGGGTGAAGGAGGCTGAGCGTTTGGATGAGGCCTGGCTTGTCCATGCTGTTCCCGAAGTTGAGCGTCAGCACGATCTACGAGTAGTGATAGCGTCAGTAGTAGCATCAAGGGAACCCATTGATATACCGCTTCCAGCGTGGGAGTGTCACTGTGAGAGAGTGTTTTCAGTGGGTCATGCTCGCATCGCATGGGCTTTCCCAATCGGGAAAGCCAACCACACTGGCAGCTACTACCCTACCTTAGTGTCCTTGCTCGAATGGCGGCTTCGAATGGCAGCCACTGGCACTAAACCCTGACGCCAGCGGATCCCCCGTCTTACAGGCACTAAGAGTGCTACGACTAGTACCTACCACTGGCACCACATGTGTCTTCATTCGAGCCCCAGGATCTGAGGATCTGTTCTAGTGGGTGGTCCTTTACGCTGATCAAGTGCCTGGCTGCAGGGCTGAGCCTCCCCGTTCGAAACAAACTTTGCCCAAGGAAGCTGGTCCATTCGAGATACCGCGCCGACGCTGTCATTGCCTAATAGTACTCTTGACGTCTTGTGTGGGACTTTTCGGCATTTGTCGTTCTCGCTTTCGCAACGGGTCCGAGCAGATTCCTTCTGCGCTATGGATCTACTAGCATCTACATCAGCCCTTGTTCCTGTCGCTTGAGCTTGGGGTATCTGATGCGAGGTGACCATCCTCGCATGGCTTCTTGCCGAGTGCCGAACTCTGCCTCATTCTCCACGCAACTTTTGTAATTCATCACTGACTTCATCGGGAGGGATCGTCTAGAAGATCTTGTATATATAGCTGGCGATGCCGCCTTCGTTGTTTCCTGATGGCCAATACAGACAATCAGATCAATACTCCCCCTTCACACCCGATTACTTCTTCATCTCCAATCTCTCTCTCCCTGACCTCACTTGGAACTGAGAATTGACTTACATCCTTTCTTCATTACCACTCACACCGACTCACATCCACGGCATACAACGACAACAACAACACTACATCTCATCATGGCCCACCTCAATGACCAGGACCGCATCGCGGCTTTCCAGCTCGCCATCTGGACCATCTTCCTCATCGGCGCCATCTTCCTCTGCACCAAGCACGGCTTCTCCCGCTCCTCCGGCTGGGTCCTCCTCGTCATTCTCTCCCTCGCCCGCATCATCGGCTCCTCCATGCGTCTCGCCACCATCAACGACCCCACAAACGTCGACCTCTACACCGGCTGGGCCGTCTGCAGCGGCCTCGGCCTCGGCATCCTGGTCGGTGTCGGCGTCGGCGTCATGGGCCGGCTGCTCGATTCCATCAGGCGCGAGAGGGGCCATGCCTTGATCACGACCAACATGCAGCGGATCGTCAAGCTTGTGACGCTCGGAGCGATTGTGCTATTCATCGTGGGCGGTACGCAGGCGGACTATACGATGGGCAAGGATGGAGTGCCCAAGATTGAGTACCCGACACTCAGCAAGGTCGGCGTTGGCATCATGATTGCCATCCTCGTCTTCTCCGTCCTCGAGGCGCTGTACCTGACGACTGTCCGAAGCTCGATCCCCGAGGGCGAGAAGCGCATCCTCGCCGCCGTGTGGCTCGCCATGCCTTTTGTCGTCATGCGCCTGGTCTACTCTGTGGTCCTCGTTCTTGGTGGTTACTCACCCTCGACATGGTTCTCCCTGGGTATGGAAGTCATCATGGAGATCATCGCCACTATCATCTTCGAGGTCATGGGTTTCACACTTCAGAAGGAGGTCAAGGCCGCACCGTCGCAGATGGATCAGATCAATGATCCGGAGGCGCAGTACGCTCCTGGCAAGCACACGCAGCGCCAGGGCTTTGGCGGCAGGTTTCGTTAGATTTGGATGATTGCTTTGTAACGGAGTATACGGCAACTAGGATGGCATGGGCAGTTCTTGATAGACTTGGTAGACTTGATACTTGGTACTTGGTACTCGTTATGATACAATTAATTCTCAAAACCTGCTCTCTCACATTGCTCCAAGCAATTCATCCTACAAAAGACCTGATTTAAAGCCTGATGTCGCGTCCGATCCCTCGACTCCAATAACCTATGAGTGTAGCCATAATCGGGGGCCTTGGAAGCAGAGGGTGTGTAGATCATGGAACGCTGACAGCAGTGATTACGATATTCCCACGGGAGCCTCGTGCATCTTGCCAATTCATTCAATCAGCGGCCCATCATGTCTATAATTTTGCAGTCCTGTTTGTCGACTTGGAGCTAAGTGAATTGCGAGCACCTCGACTGTTGGATTACCTACTCTTAGACTCTGTCACGACCACCCGCCCCACATGAGCTGGTCCCTCATGGCAGCCAACCCCAACCTCAACCTCGGTCTTCTTTCGCTTCGCATCGTCCACCCTTCACAATCGGGCATCCCATGAGCCCATTTGCCACAAAAGATTCTTGGAAGAAACCTCCTCTTCATTGCATGTCAATTCATTGAAAGCCATCTTCTGCGTTGAGTTCCTAATGCTAACCCGTCAATTGGCTCCCACCATCCCAGCTCCGTCGCGTCGGTTTCCTCTCTTGTGCCGTTGAACGTCCTCTCGGATACGACCTCGTCGCGCAATCCAGACCTGAGTTCTCCATTATCATTATCAAAGCTCTCACATCAGAATGAAGACTACATCGAGACCTGTTCTCGTGCTGTGTCGGTGCCGAGCTCGCCGCTTCAGCACCGCGCCTTCACCAGCCGCCATCGCTGCCACCCTCACCAGCCGCCCGGCAAAGCACATCCCCGACGCTCTCTCTCCAACGCCCTCTCACCTTCTCAATATCACACTCGCAGATCTCATCCCGGCTATTCCCTCACCTAGTTCCCCCCACCAGAAAGTCCAACCTATGCCACAAGGCCACCATCTAGCCTACTTCCCCATCCAAACACCACCTTCAGGCCTTGCTACCGATGGAGCGGATCTGGATCACTGGCCCGGCCCCCCCTTTCACCGGAGGATGTGGGCGGCTGGTGAAGTGAGGTTCAGGGATGGATGGGCCAAGGACATGGTGCTCGACGGGAGACGGGCAAAGTGTGTGGAGAAGATCGAAGAGGTGAACGTCAAAGGGGAGGGGGAGCGTCAGAAGGTGTTTGTGGATGTATGGAGGCGATATGGGCTGGCTGAAGATGTTGCTACTGGAGACTGGCCGATTCAGGAGCGCCGGACTCTGGTATTCATGCCCAAGCAGGAAGCTGCTGCACAAGCAAACAGCTCGCCAACGGCTAAGGTCATCAAGTGTGAGCCGGCTCTCCCTCTCCCTCCGAGTATCCTCGCACATCTTGACTAACATGAAAGTAGACCCTCATCAGCCGACAGCATCATACACGCTCAGGCCCACCATCCACCACCTCTTTCACTTCTCCGCCCTCAGCTTCAACGCCCACCTTATCCATCTCGATCCAGGGTACTGCCGGTCTATCGATGGTCACCGAAACCTGCTCGTACACGGCCCTCTGACCCTCTCTTTGATGTTGCGTGTCGTCTCAGCCCACATCCCGGAAGGTGCAGCTGTGAAGTCAATCGTCTACAGGAACCACGCCCCACTATATGTCAATGAGGATATGAGGATCTGCGTGCGCAAGCTGGACACGGAGGGGAAGTGGGATGTTTGGGTTGAGGGGCCTGGTGGTGGGTTGGCAGTCAGGAGCACTGTGATGGTTGAGGCGAACGGACTCTGGCATTAAGCAGCGACATGATCGTGCGAAGCCTGGTATCACTGATGGACTCTCATCAAGGACTGCCGACCGGACATCACATCACTTGGCAGACCTGGCAATCCTGACCAGAAACGGAATCAAGCACCATATTTTGACTTCAGACTCGAAGTCCCCACGATTTCACAAGATGCACCATCTTGCAACAAACCATGTGCCTCCGTCGGAGAGGACTCGTCTCTATCCTTGCTCATAACCGTCGCGAATGTATGTCGACATGCTCTTCATGTTCCAGAGAGCGCGGTTGTGCTCGCACATACTAAACACCCAAGCTCTATCTACGCACACAACAATTCGACCTTATTCAGTCCTCGAAGTCGTTGATCTTCTCGGATCTACTTCGCCCTACCATACTTGTGGCGCACAATGACCGCCTCGTCATCGCCATCCCTTGACAAAGAGCCATCTCTTTGAACAACATGCGAATTAACCGTCTTCTCGACGTAGATTTCCCCGTTATACTGAATGCTCCTATGCAAGTCATCCAGCGGAATTGACTCCAAAACCGTCACGTTCCTCGAATTCCCCGCTCCGTACCCACTACTCCCATTCTTATCCGTCCCGTACGTCTGGCCCGATATCTTGGATGAGTACTTGCGCACTCCTCGCGACAGCAGGGCTTTGAGTGGCGGCATGGATCCGACTACGACGGCTGTGGCTGTCTCGACGGCGCCCCAGGTGGCGAGTCCAACGAGGTCGACGGATGTGCCGACGATGACTTGGGTCATGCGGATGATGGCGACGGCGATGATTATGAAGCCGAGGCTGAATGCGACAGCGAGGCCGATCTTGCGGCGTTTGTCGAGTTGCAGGGAGGGGAGGACGGCGATGGGGAGGGCCATGATCATGAGATCGCTGGCGATATCGACACTCTGTCGAGATTGTCAGTACGGTGACGGAATGGGGGAGGGGCAATGAGATGGTGGAAGACGTACTGTAGAGAACAATATGTTGAACCTTGAACGCGCCTCTTCAGCTGGGGACGTACAGTCGCCTAGGACAATAGCGTGTCAGTACTCTCAACTCTTTTCGAGCAAGCGGTTATCAGAGACCATAGAAGTAGTCCGAGGGAGGACTACAAGTCAACGTGCTGGCAAGCACACAGCCAACAAACGCAAGGCCCGTGAAAACAGCGACACAGACCCAGCATATTCTCAACACCTTGAACGAGCTCACCAGTCGGTAAAAGACGGCCAGGAAGCTCGCCTTGACAGACCACAACACCACCCAGAACAGCTTGATAATCGGGAACTGCCACCTCGTGAGCTGGTACTTCTTCTCTATCACCTCCTCCCGTACATAAGTGATCCTGCCAGCAGACAGGTACGTGATGTACCAGAGAGCGTCCATCTGCTCGGTCTGCAGGATAGCCATTGTAAGGAGGCAGGCCCATGCCCACATGATCCAATAGTCATCAGAGAGGAAAGTGTGGTTCTGGCGCCAGCGAGCGGCGAGGCGCAGGCAGACAAAGAGAGTAGCGATGGAAAAAGTGGTCCAGATGACGACGAGAAGGCCTGTGTGGTCGATTGTCTTTGCTGCGCCGGACAAGGGGGCATTTGGGTCAGCTGGGGGGATTTCTGAGGACATGGTTGATACTCTCGACTCTCCAAGAGTCTGTGCGTTGCTGACAGTATAGAACAACAAAGAGCAGCGAGAGGGTAATCAGTACAAACGAGACTGTGAAATCAAAGGCAAGCGGTCTAGATATACGGGCGGAGGATGCTTCCACGGGTTTATACAACACAAGCTTATTGTCTAATTCCCACCCATCGTCTCTCACGTTGCACTGGTTTCACACGGCACTTGATTCCTCACCGCGCACCGAAGTCTGCATCGCTCAGGTGATCGTCAGGAAAAGAAAAGGATACAGAGGGAGAAACGACAAGCCGCGGCAGATGGGTTAGCCTCGCATCAGCGGCTGAGACGCAGGAACAAGTGAACACACGGATCCGAGACCGAGGCGCTAGTTAGTCACATTGCATTAATCCCGCTGGGCAAGCCGCGGGCTCGAGGTGATGGCTGACTATGTCTCACCTCCAGAAAGCGTGTTAGATCTCGGGAAACATGAGCGTTGCAACATGAGGCATAGGGCCGGGCTGCAGATTGCCACCCGCATTGGTGCGATGACCATAGGTCGGAGATCCCTTGTCGAGGCGCTGAGAGCTGCCGGGACGGAGATGCATGGATCAGGGTGCCCTGAAAGGACGGGCCGTCGCGACGATCTACATTACTTCTGCTGGAAGTAGGTGAAGGACGAGGCGACCGTCTCCGCGGGACTTGGGCGCGGAGGGAACGAGGTTATTGTCATCGTATAAGTGCCGCCCCCCACGCCAAGCACGGCAATCTTCAGCTAATGTAGCGGCGTGCACGATGGGCTACAAGATTGTCAGGTATTATGGGCCAGAAGATGGGATCTGGACGTGGTTTTGGGGATTGAATGAACGGCGGGAGTAAGGTATGTTGAAGATGGAGGAACGGGTACAATCATAAGCTGTACTCGAACAGATCCTGACGCCATCGCTTCAAGAGAAGAGGCAAGTCGCGTAAGACTACGGATACGAGTAAAAGTCAAACAGCCAGTCACTGAGATTAGAGAGAAAAGAGAGAAAACAAGGCTTGCACGAGATGCCTCGACGGCGATGATTGGCCAGGCGGATCTCGAGGCTATATGCCGCGCTGCATTAGTAGCTACCTACCAACAGCAACGGCATCTGACGACTGATCCAGGATAGAAAAGCTAATTACACCCTTGATGAAGACGCGATCTGCATGGGCTGTTGACCTTGGCCATCCCTCGTAGGCTCTCTTTGCTTTTCTGCGGCGCATCTCACTCCACCTTCTAATCCTGGTGCAGGACTGACCAGGTTCATGGGATATGAATGGATCTGCATGATGCAGCTGCAGAAGCACAAACCCTGGTTATCGAAGCACTACGAATCCCGGCGGAGCAAATTCGTGCTCTCTATTGCCTCTTTTGTTCTCTCGTGCATATTTCTTGGGGGGTTGGGCATCAGTGCCGCAATATTATGCGAGTGAACATTGATCACTGGACAGAGTATCGTGAAGCAATAGCCGACTTGTGAAGGAGAGGAGACAATGTGCCTGATTCCTTGGTGAAAAAAGACTTTCATCTCTGATCCTCCTCGCTTACATCTCGTCAGTCTGAAGGCATCCATATATCCCTCTTACGTTGTGAGTACCGATGCAACGCCAATATACTTGGCCCAACCATGAACACTCCTCCAACGCTCCCACGGCCCATTTACGCGCAGAAACTATTCCCTACGTGCATCTGGAGCTGCATGAAGGTGGTATAGAAGTTGGCATGAGCAGCATCCACACCGTGAGCGCCCTGTCGCCACGCAATAACAGCCATTTCTTCTAGATTCTTCGTTTTCCGACTGACTCTCGTTTCTATTTCTCGATGTGAAGTCAATATCAAGGTCTGTTCTTCTGCACGATCAACGCAGTTCTCGATGATGCAGGTCCGACGTCTTCTGATCCTGGCGACGGCCTTTGTCGATTGCGCGACTGGCCTCGCCTTCAATCACCGCAATTCACAACCCAAGTGCAAATGCGCAAGTTCTCAATCCCTGCGATCTCATCCACAATCAGACTCTAATCCCCATCAATAGATTCCTGGCGATGACTGCTGGCCTTCGGGAGAGACATGGGAGGCCTTCAACGACGCAATCGACGGCTCCCTCGTCAAGACTCAGCCGGTCGCCCAGTCTTGCTACAGCCCAGACAAAGACCTTAAACAGTGCGCAGTCGTCAACAAGATGTGGTCCGATCAGGATTTCCAGACCGCAAAATCCATCGGAAGAGTCTATCCTTACAACATCACCTGCGCACCCGTGGACTACGAGGCTGGGGCTGAGCCGACAAGCTGCATCCTCGGCTCTCTGCCCGTCTATGCGGTCAATGTGACCAAGAAAGAACATATCAGCGAGTCTCTGGAATTTGCGAAGGACCATAATATTCGATTAGCTGTTTCTGGTACAGGTCATGATCTACTCGGCCGTGGCGATGGATTCGGCTCGCTCGAGATCTGGCTACGCTACTACCGCAACAGCATCAACTTCCAGGAGACCTTCGAATCTGCCACCAGCTGCACCAAATCTGGCTGGAAGGGCAGTGCCATCGATATCGACGGCGTCTGGCAGTGGCGCGACGTCTACAAGATCGCAAAGGCAAACAATGTCATCGTCGTCGGAGGCGGTTCTACTGGTCCAGGAGCTATTGGAGGCTGTAAGTCAACTTCACCACCTGCCTGACATACCGTGGAAGACGATCTGACAGGGGATTCAAGGGGCTTCGGGCGGTGGCCACGGCCCAGCTACTCGGAACTACGGCCTCGGCGCAGACCAGATCCTCGAAGCCCAAGTCATGCTCGCCAACGGCGACATCGTGACCGCCAACCATTGCGAGAACGTCGACCTCTTCCGGGCCATGCGTGGCGGCGGTCCAGGCTACGGAATCACTCTGAGCGCCACAGTCAAGGCGTATCCTAACGTCGATGTAGTCACTGTTCACAAGCTAGCCTTTGCACCGCTCAACGAGACCCCGGAGAACGAGGATCTGCTGGATGCTGTGGCCGTCTTGCTGAGGGCACTTCCTGATCTGGGTGATGCTGGATACGCTGGGTAAGTCACAACTTCTTGACACTATCTCACCTCATGTATTAATATTAAGCCTTATAACAGATATGGCTACTGGTTCCGCGAGTTCCCTGGCCCATTCATAGGCGACGCCCACTCCGGCTACACCCACGGCTTCTGGACCATTGGCAAAGACCAAGCCGCCGCCGAGGAAGCCTGGGCTCCCGTCATGGGCAAGCTCTCCGAGTTTCAAGACAAGCTCTTCATCAGCAGCACCTTCAGCACCTACGACGACTACTGGTCCTTCTACGACGCAGAGTCCGGCCTCTACGATCCCGCAGGCGACACCGCCATCCTCACTTCCCGCCTCATCAACCGCTCCGCCCTCTCCGACTCGGACAAGCTCCGCGACACAATCACCACCATCAGCGGCGAGCCAGGCCAGGTCGTATCCAACGTCATCCTCCTCGTCTCCGGCGGGCAGGTCTTCAAAGACAAGGAAGACACGACATCCGGTCTCCTCCCCGCCTGGCGCGATTCCCACTTCGCCATCGTCAGCGGCAGCGGACTTGCGTCCAAGACAGCTACCCTCGAAGAGAGGAAGCAGGCGAACGATGCGACGACGTATGTCCGGGGAGCGGCGCTGAAGGAGCTGGCGCCAAATACGGGTGGCTATGTGAATGAGGGAGATCGACATGATCCCGAGTGGATCAAGACCTTCTACGGGTCTCAGTACCTCAAGCATCTCGAGACGAAGGACAAGTATGATCCGGAGAGACTGTTCTACTGTCCCACATGCGTTGGATCGGAGGCCTTTGTGGATAGACCAGATGGGCCACTTTGTAGAGTCTAGACGTCGATGGTTGGATGTGTATTCCATCAATAGCGACAGGTTGCCTTTTGAATTCTTGTGAGATATGAAATTGCTCTATGGTTCTAGATACGGTACTGGACAAAACGCCATTACGGTGCCCCTTTGTACGGGCTGCTGATCATACATGGTTGATCGTACAGATCTTCTTCATCCCCTCTCCCCCTGACTGCAACATCCCTCCTTCACGTCTAAGGATGCTCTCCTTACTCAGCCCATCCGAATACCTCACTGATCGCAAGCGTATTACTCCTGAACCCCACCAATGATACCGCAATAACAATGATATCCAATACGACCAGCACTAACGCGGCCATCATGAACCTCGGCGTGAAAATTCGGTACACCATTAGATGCCGCCTCAGGTGTCCCGCCCACGCCATCGTCGCCAGCGACTCCACGGCGTAGTACGCGATGAAGACGCCCAGTCCCCGGGCAACGAGGCGGAGAACGCCCTTCTGCTTCGGTCCGACCTTCCACGTCGCGATGAGGGGCACACAAGCTGCGGCGATGATCTGGCCACCGCACGTGTTGAGGAGGACAACGATGGGAGTCCATGGATAGCGGATGCTGAAGAGCGGGATGAAAGCGCTGTCCCATTGCAGGCTGGCTGGGGATGCCTGGTGGCCCGTCTTGAAGAAGTAGAAATTACCCAGGACCGCCAGCATGATGGGGCCAATCGTCTCGGTCTTAAGTTTGTTGTAGTCGATGATCTCAATTAGTGACAGGACCTGCCACATCATGATGGCAAGCGCTCCGAAGCCCATGGGCTTGCTCAGAATGAGGCAGCCAAGAAGAATGTTCAGTGGCAGGAGAAGGTACCGTGAACCCAGGACGTTGGTGTACCCAAGAATCGCAATCTGCGGCTGGCCAGTAGAGGAAGGTGAGGATACGATCGAAACATTGGGTGGTGCCCAGATGAACGCCGTAGATCCGGCAACGAAAGCCAACGCAAGCACAAGCTGTGCGACATAGACGCCGATGCTCTTCAGTCGGCCCTCCGCCAGCGTTCCTGTCAGCCAGTCGCCATTGTCCGCAGCATCGATGACCCAGTAAATGGCAGCAATGACAAGGCCGGCCCGAAGACACCAGCTAATCCAGGCAGGTGCGAGACCTTGCCACGACCTTGTCGGCAACAGGAACGATTTGATCACCGAGGGAAGTGCAATGGCGACGACGAAAGGAATGAGTAGTTGCCAAACCGCAGATGTGGAAGAGTTAGCGGATGCGTAGTAAGTCGAGGTGCAGTATGGCATCTGCTCCTCACGGCAGAGCTTTGAGAAAGAAGCCAGACGAGCCAGGATGACGAATGCGACGGAGTGATAGACTGCCATTGTGCGGTCGACCTTCGACTCAATCCTGAATGAGGCGATAGCTGCGACGATACCGAAAGTGGTGATGAAGAAGAGAAGCATCGAATCCTCCCAGATCGTGTAGGAGTTCGACGCAAACCCGATGGACTGGCTGAGGGTGAAGAAGACGGAAAGCCAGCCCCAGATATTGTTGGGTAGCAGGTTCGTCAGCGTCTTGCCGGCCTGGAGCAATGAAGCCATGACGGTTGACACGGTGAGAGTCATGACGACCGTGACCAAGCCGCCGATGGGCTGTCCCCGGTAAATAGAAGCGGCAGACACGCAGGCAATGATAAACAGAAACCTAGGATTCCAAAGGCCCTTGAGGAGCGACTTGTGGTAAGCCTCGTTCTCCTCTCCCTTTGGACCTACAGGGGCATCCCCAGTCATGACCATCAACTCAGCACGCTTTTGCTCGTAGTCTTTCTCAACGTCGTTGAGGACAACGTACTCTTCGCTCTTGTCGCGTGAAGAGTACAGCAAGAGCAGCAAGACACCCAATGCGCCGACAATGACACCAGAGATCATGCGAGGTACATCGAAGCGAGCCCAGAGCGCCTTGCAAGTTGCGAGAGTCTCTTCCTGGAACTTGACGTAGGCCTGGTATGCGTCGCGGTTGTACTGGTCTTTCACGGCGAGCGCGCGAGCCCAGTAGTCGGCAGGCGACTCAGCCTCAGAGGTTTGCGAAATACCACGAGCCTTGAAGTAGGAGGCTTGATATCTCTCGATACCAGCAGCCGCCATGCGTGAGACAGCCGCGAGATTCCGCCAGTTGTTGCCCTTGGTGCCCACAAACGCCTCCTCGATGGGTCGACCCAAATTGTTGTAGGGGATGGGAATGCCAAGCATGAGCGCAAGTGTTGGTACGAGGTCAATCTGGTTGACAGGTCGGATCTTTGCGGTAGCTGGGGGCTTGACAAAATCGGGATGGCTGCGTCCGAAAGCTGGGCGCTTCGAGTACATCCACAGCGCGGCCTCGACCTCATCATCACTCTCGCCGCCGTGATCACCTTTGCCGTCCATTCCGTGATCTCCCATTACGACCAGGAGGGTATCATCATCGATGGATTCCACCAGTCTCTTGACGAAGTCGTCCATCTGCTGAAGCTTGGCGGTCATGGCGGGGTGATTCGGGCCATAGCGGTGGCCGGCATGGTCCACACCAAGGCAGTGTCCGATGAGCAGGTCCCATTGACCCTTGGCTTGAGGCTCGAGAAGCGGGAACAAGCCGTCGATGACTCCGTTATCAACAGTGTGCAAGTCCCAGACATTGAAGCTATCATAGGCCTTGCTGATGTTGGGCTCGAAGTAGTCGGGGAACAGAGCCCACCATGTATCATCTCCAACCTGCGCAATCTTCTTGCCAGCAGACCTGAGCTGCAAGAGCAAGTTGTCCTCATCGATGGCTGTTCCCGCAAAGTTGCTGCCTGCATCGAGGAAAGTCGGCAGGGTACCGGTCGTCAAGCCTTTGAGTCGCTGCAAGGTTGCGGTCGGGGGGTCGGCGATGAAGGGCAACAAGAAAGCGTTCTCAGGGTTCCTCGCAGCCAAGTCGTGCATGATCGGGAATGCATTATGGAACTGCTCGGCCTGCTCGGGGTTCTGGGGCACGGTAAAGTCGTAGCGAAGGGCGTCAATGAGGATGACGACGGCGCGGTCGAAGGTCTTTGGGTGCCAGCACCCCTGATCGATGTTGAGTGGCGCAAGTGTGCTATCGATCGGCGGAGCAGTGCAGCTGGAGTGCTCTTCGAGAACCAGCCTCGTCAGGAGGAATCCACTGCCGAAGAGCCAGATGCTCACGGCGTGGACGACAAGCATCCAACCCCAGAACGCGACGGTCCACCACCATCTGCCCTCGAACTTCTTCTGCCGCTGGTCATCGATCTTGTCACGCTTCTGCTCGAGAGCCTGCGTCTCTGACCTATCGACGGACGCGTTGTTGTCAGTCGGGGCCGTAGCTGAGGCGAATGCAGCCCTCGCGTCTTCTGCTTCTTTGGCGCGTTTGGCGGCATCCCACTGCTTCTTGATGGCGGCGTAGTCGGGATTGGCGCCCGACTTGGGGCTTCGCGAGGAGTTAGCCATGGGGTGCTATTGTCGTCGTCGTCGTCGTCGTCTTCTCTACGGGGTTGCGTGAAGATGGAGACCAGCCATTGGCGTGCCAGGAAGGGGGATGACAGCGGGCGTGATAAGGAGAGGTGGCCTGTCGGAGTTGGTGACGAAGGTTCCTGAAGGAAAGTTTTTGGCGATGGGTGCAAGTTGGTGGTTACCCGGTGTGGAGAAGCCGCGGATTCCCAAGCACCACAACTTCAAGTCAGAGGCTTCACGCCAAAGTTAGGATATCTGTCCTAATCTCAGGCAGCCAGAACCTAGATGGTTTTTCCTTTTTTTTTCTCCATCAGGGCTGGTCACCAATGTTGATCTCCTCAATGAACCCCTGCGGCACTTGTCGCTGGCACAGGAATAGTTGGAGGTGTTATTCACTAGTGGCCGCCTGGTCCTCTTGGCTGGGGCAACGCCAGCTTCAGCTACTTTATTCCGTAGAACTTGGGCGTTACAGCTAAGACAGATACAAGCTGACCGGAGCCCAAGGCAGCATGTTGTTCACTGTTTCAAAGTTCACAGGTGTTTGTTTACCTTCACATACGCGCCCGGGACAGAACATAAAATCTGCGTCGCCCATCATATTCTTTACATTCGCCTTGGCTGAGAGCCAGAGATCCTTCTTCTAAATACCATAGACCATTAACGCCGTGTCGTGCTCATCCAGATCGTAAACCTCCATCCTCACATGACGAGCCGGCTGACTGGCAAAGTCAATTACCTCGACACATCAGCCCCCTTACTGCGCAGTGATGCTTCCCTCCAACGCCGAGTGTCCAATCAATTATCAGGGGTCATCTTCTTTCAGTCAAACATGTCAGTGCCCACCGGCCTTGCCGCTGAGCTACCTCTCCTCCTCTCCAGTCTCCTCCTCCTTCTGTTGTCTGCTGCCGATGCAGCCGGTTTCTCGGGGCCACTTGGTGATGCGCTCACACCGCTCCAAGTGCCGTGACTCTCCGGGCTCGCCAGGCTGCCGAGACTTGACATTGTCTGTCCGGCAGCTGGAGTCGAGCCTGACGGCCCCGGTCCAGACTGTGCTCCCGAATAGTAGGCCGAGTCTTTAGCACGGCGACCTTTCGCGAATGCCGGATTAGGAGGAGAAAGCGGCGCAAGCTTGTCCTCTGCTTCTACGCGTCTCTCTGCGGCACGCTCCGCCCTTCGCTGGGCGCTTGCATCGCGGCGGTATCGATTTCGACCTGCGCTCGGTGACTCCATCCCTGATAGACTGGTATCGGAATCTGCACGAGCTCGCGATCCTGCAGCAGCACGTGCCTCCTCCTCAGTGAGTCGGCGAAGTGTGACATTCCTATCCCTGTCATCATGCATCTTCAGCTTCACGCTCACTGGCTGGCTCGTTGGCGAAGCGTATCGGTCTCGGTCACTACCATAAGATCGAACCTCATCGGCCGCGAGACCAGCTGCACGCGCCGCCGCTGCTGCGCTGGCGGCCTCACCTGCACGGCGCCTTCTCGATGATGGGCGTCGGGTCGGGCGAGCGTCAGACGACAAATATGAGTCCTCGGCGCCGGAGTATAACGGGTCGTCTGGCATCGGCGGCATTGTGGCAGGCGGAACGCCGTGCCTGGATCTTGAGCGCGAATGTGACCCGCCTACTGGCACTGGAACGGCGCCTCCTGCTGGTGCTGCACCCGCGTGCAACGGCGGCGGCGGCGCACCATATCCGCCATGCGGTCTTGGCTCGATGGACGTCTCTGTGATCTCTGAGTGCAGACCCGTGGGCCCACGGGCACCGGGACGTTGCGACTGACGTCTGGACGGTGAGGGGAACCCGTCACCGGTGAAGCGTGAGACACTGGAGCCCCCACGCATCTCCTCCTCTTGTCTCAGCCTCTCATCCTGCTTCTTCGCTCTCCGGTCCGCCAGCTTTTTCGTGAACCATCCCATGCCCAGTCCAGCGAGGATGCCTTTCGCCATGCCACCCCCTCTTCCAGGCTCGGGCTCCCTCCGTGACGGACTGACATAAGAAGAGTATTCTGAGTAGTCCTCGAAGCTCCTTCGCGAGGGTTGACGGGCGTGGCTTGGCCTTGTGGGAGTCACGGGCCTGCCCAGCCTAGAATCGGCGGCGCTTCGGGCACCAGCCATCGCCGCAGCACCGGCTGCTGGAGGAAGTAAAGACGATTCGGCGTCGTCTCTTCTGTAACGTGTGGGTGCCTCGCTGCTCCATTCACTGGAAATTTCGGTCTCGCGTCCCACTCGGTAGCGCCGCGGTGTTTCCGTCGAGACAGCCGAGTACTCGTCATCTCTATCCTTTCCACGGTTCATGAGTTTCGATGCGAGGGCACCGGCGCCTACGGCGGCAGCCGCTCCTCCCAAATATTTCATGAAACCTCCACCTCCGCTCTTGCGTGGCGCAGACACATCGGTATACTTCTCTTCCTCATAGTACCCGCTGGAACCCCTCCTTGATGGGATGACTTCAGGGCCCCGACTGCGGCTGTCTGACCGATAGGAGCTATTCTCAAAATCTGACTCCTTCTTCTTGTTCCGCCGCCTGAGAAGCGCCCAGATGCCAGTGCCGGCTGCGAGTGGACCGAGCCATTTCCATTTGCTGCTCTCTTCGTGAGGCTTAGTCTCAGAGAGATACTCCGACTCCGTGACTCTGTAGTTCCCACCATCAGGTCGAGCTTCCCCAGAGTAGACTTCGCGACGACTCGGTGAGCGGAAGTCCAGGATGAAATACAAGAGGAACAAGAACGCCATCCAAAGTGCGTAGAGTATGAACAGGTACTTGGGCGACCCATAAAGTGTCAATCCCAGGGGGATCTGTACAATACCCAGCAGCGCAATTGCCCTGCCAGACCACTGATGAATGGTCACTCGCAAAGACCTCAGTTTCTTGATGTTCTTCACCAGGCGCCCACCGATGATCTGCAGAATGAAGAGAACGAAAATGGCTACGCCGATGCCATGGTGTGGGTTCGTTAGGCTGCGCTTCGGTCCGACAGCGAAGTTTCCCAAGATGAAGACGACGAGCAGTAGCAAGCCGGCAAAGATGTGGATTTGCGCGTGGAACTTGACAGCGTAACCTGGTCGTCCCGTATAGAACCGTGCGGTGAAGATGGAGAATGGAACGAGTAGAAGGAAAACGAGGGCGGCGAGTACAGCATGCGCGAGAATAATGCTATGGTACTGCCCTAAAGTTGAGAAGCGATTGGCCATGCCTGTGATGGGGTTAGTAAGTAACATAGCATTCCTTCCATTCTCTGAAGATCCCGTGTCGAAACCCACCATTGTATCGCATAGTGTCGAAGTTCGGAGATGCCAAGTTTGGCAGCAGGAATGTGTTCTTGGAGAAGTCCCAGGTGCCATCACCAACATTCATCGTGTCGGAGTCATAGCTTGCGCCGCCGGCTGGCGACACATCGTCTGGCGTCGGCGCCATGACGGCGACGACCGCTGAAAGCCTGGTGTCTCACCAGTTCGTAGTCGTGGTGCGAAGCTTTCCAGGATGAATCGTAGCCGTATCGATCTTCGACGTCGCCTGGGGATGTGCTGGAATGTTTGGTGTCTCTTACGACCCTCGTTGTCGGTACTGGAACGAGACGACGTATCAATAGTCTGCGCGGTGGTGTATGGTGATTGACCTCAACACGCGGTCGGAACGTAATCGACTCCAGCAGATGTTCGAATCTCTCTTAGGTCTTATTGTCCAATTTGGTGAAATCGAATGTCTAGCCAAGATAATGGGAAGAGGCGATGATTGTCTGCAAACTAATACTGGAGGCAACCAGACCGGGAGCCTGACGGCTGGTGTCCGCCTGGTCGCTTTGTTTGAAGGCTGCTGGTTGCGGGGTGACGGACAAGATCCCTGTCGCTTTCTCCTGCCCGCCTTGGCGATTGACGAGGTGATGCGTTGGCGAGGACCCACATGGCTGTGGCGGTCTGACCCATGTGGCGCAATGAGGGCTCTCAAGACAACCACCCACCCTAGACACTGAAGAGAATATGAACTTATGACAACAACTGAAAGGCTGTCGTCAAACATGACAGAGACCTTAAAATACGGTAAAGGAATAACATGTGTGGGAGGAGAAGTGGAAAAAGTACCAGCTGAACTTGAATGCAAGTCACGTTCTTCATCATGTCGTGTCGAATAAGACGGATTCTTATGTTCCATCTATCTCATGACCGTGTATACAAAAAGACACGTGCCTATCATTGCGTCAAACCCGGCAACATTCCCTCAAACGATTGAATGTCCCCAATGATGGTATCATCAGCGGCAATGCTGTCAATCACTTCCTCCGAGCTGAATCCGTACCAGTACGTCGGGTTGAGCTGTCGCTGCTTCTTGCCTTGATAAATCTCCTGAGCAACACTTGATACTTGATGTTTCGCTCTGCCTGCTGCACCCCAAACTCCTGAAAGTTCCTTCAGTGCACCGATGTTCAGTCTAATCAGGCCCCGCAAGTCATCGTCAACTCCTTGACTTAATGATTGCTGGTAGGGTGTAGGCAGAAGGAGCGCACTGGATATGGTCGGCAGGTAGAAGTGCTGTGCCCAGCGTGACAGATGCACAATGGAAGAAAGAGTGATGACGCAGGTGAAGAAGTGTGTATGCGTCAGTAGTGGCGCCCGGTGGGTGATGAGCTTGCTGATATCGTTGGCCGCAATCAATGTATGATGAGTATGTATGTTGTATGCCTCCTTGCCAGAGGGCACTGGTCGGTATGGTGCACATGATGTGACTGTTCGCGCGGGGGATGAATCTAATTGCGAATGCTGCTGATGCAGGAGCAAGGATGTCGCATTCAGCATCATAAGGGCTTGGAACATCATCTCGTCCGGCCGTCCGTCGGCGCCAAGAGCGTCCTTCTTGGATTCCGGCAGGTGCAGTCGCCAGTTGGTGAGATCCGTCTCGATTCGATTCAAATTCTCGTCGTCCGGACCTTGAATTGGTGATAGACGCATGAAACGACCAAGATTACGCCCACAAAGGATGCGGTATGCGAACGAGGAGTACTCGACGTCGGAACCAGAGAACTCGCGGTCTTCCAGGTCTTCTAGAGTTTTGGGTGGAGGAATGACCTAAATGATTTGTCAGATGCTGCTCCATGCGGCAGTAAAAGGTCGTTGAACTTACACCAGACTTGTACTGCAACTCCTCACAAGGCAACGCAACGTCTGCAGGAACATCATAGAGGTTGAAGTTGGTCGCTTGATGCACACCGGCGATCATGCCATCGATAATGAATAGGTCCCACCAGGTTCTGCGCCAGCTCTCTTCGAGGACTGCAAGACCTCTCCCGTATGTCGTAGCAAACGCACGCGTGTTGAGATGGAGCTCGAGTGCCAGTTGCTCCGCCCGCAGTAGGAGGTTCTTTGCCTCTTCTTGGTTGCAGCTACCGTCGAGTCCCACAATGAGGATCATCAGCGCCTGAACTAAGAACCCATCCCGCACCGGGGGGTTATCAACAAGTCGCATAGCATCGTCAAGTAGGCCTGACTTGGTCGTGGGGTCAACCTTGTTGAGGTATAGAGATCCACACCAACGCATAGCCGCGAGCAGGGGATCCATGGAGCTGTCCTTGATCAGGGGTAGGAGGAAGTTCTTGGGGAGGGCGAAAGGGTGAGAGGCATGAAAGTAGTGATAGAAGGCATCGAAGCAACGCTCTGGCAAGGGTGCCTCTGTTATGTGTTGACCGTTCCCGCCTGCGTGCGTAGAGGTGACGTTCTCAGTCCGATAGACCTGGATGTCCGTGGGACCTGGGACGCTGGGTCTGTGATGGATTGGATTTGGAACATAGCCGCCAGTCATTGGACACCCAGGGGCGACTCCTTCCTGCTGGTCCGGCGGTGAAGTTGCTTGACGCTTGTTCGGATTTGATGAAGCAGGCTTACGAGGACCCTTATATCCGCGGCGTGAAGCGACATAGAGGCATTGTGACTCGGAAGCCAGGCAGCGCGAGCAGGGCGTTTTGCCATCGCACTTTAGGTGCTTGGATCGCTGGTGAAAATCGTTAGCTGCTGAACAGAGTTGGAGAGTGGGAACAGGACAGCGACGCTCAACCACTCATGCCATATGCGCGAAGCTGAGTCGTGCGCGCACCATCCAGCGCCGAACTTACGCAACCAAGACATGCAGCGGGCACGGCGGACTGCTCCCGGAGCGGCTGAGAACGGGATGAGTCGCCGCCGACGAATGGGGCACCACCGGCCGAGCCATCGGGAGAAGCGCCGCTTTGACCGGAGGAGGTGGCACTGGGTGACGGTCCTGAGGAGGAGTGGAAGTTGTAGGGCGAGGAAGACATGGCTGTGAGATGAGACGAGGTCAGGGACCAGGGAAGGGATCCTGGTCGCGGGCAGAAGTGGTGAGGCGACTATGGTGAGCGCCTCGGTCGAGGGCTCGATCAGAGAAGAAAGCTGGTTGCCGACGTTAAGTCCAGATGAAGAATTGGTTTAACCAGATGGCGTGCAGATGAAAGCGAGCAAAGCAACAACGAACGGGCGGGAATCTTTCAATCAGCGTTCCTGTTGCGCCGAGGCGGAGGGCAGGGTTCACAGTCGCTGGATGGGAGAGGAGTTGTGGTGGGGTCGGGGAGTTATGCGGGAGAAGGGACGGGGAAGCCGGTGAGTGGCAGCTGGGACCGAATACCTTGAAGAACAAGGTGTTGATAGTTGTTTGGGTTCCGCTTGACTTTGATAACATGTGGATGCCTGAACAACGGTTACCTGATTCTCAGCGAGGAGAGTGGCTCTGGACTGATTGATGAACAATCCATTTGTAGTTGTAGGTACTCGCAAAATGAAGCGCTCCTACAGTGGTAGTACCTGCACTGGGGCAACCTAAGACTGCTACTAGTACTTAGTAGTACTAGTACTATGATGATAGTAAGCCGCGACAGCCAGTGGTACCGCGTCCAGGTGGTGCGACCTGTTGCTACTAGTGCAATGCACAGCGCTGTCACGGCTCCTGATTCAAAGCTGTCGAAGTCTACTAGTAATACTGCTGCGGCAGGTGAAATACCTTTGGAACTTGGAGAAGCCACAGCCGCTGATCCTTTGTTGTTTGATGTTGTGACATCGTATCGGTCATACTTATACGAAGGATCAAGCGAAGGGCAGCCACTGGTGGGCAAAGCAATGAATGCAACGCGTAAGACCGATCAAGCCAGAAGTGCTCAAAGCAACCTCGTCACTCTTGTTGCGCTGACGCCGCTACAAGCATCACTCCGAGTGACAGGTACTACCTTATATACTACCTCAGGTACCTATAGTCCTTAGCCTCCAGCACGGAGTACTGGTAGAAAAAAGAACGTACGACTTAGTGGTAGCACCTGGTAGTTGTAGTAGTTTGCCTGGAGAGCGGCAGTGGCGTCTGGAGATGCCCGCTGGAGACTGTAGGAGCAACGCGCGATGTGGGAGGGCGGGAGGCAGGATGGCAAGAACGACTGGCCCATGTTTTCTCGGCCGACCTTCCAGGACCGGAGTCCTCTTCCGATACTGAACATGTTCCTGAATCAGTTGGCGACCAACTAGGGGGGCCGCTGCCGACCAACTGACAAGAGGCAACCTACCTTTAGCGCAATGGCGCGATCAAATGCGCTCGTTCCTGCGCCTTGTGATTGATGCCAAATGGCTGACCAAGACTCCTCCACACTGACGATTATTACTTCGATACTTCGACATCTTGATACCATAGTTGCATCCGGCGCAGAAGGGCCGGCCCTCTCCACATGCCGACTTATGGGCCTTTGCAGCTCTATTAGTTACCCTAAACGCCAAACAATTTCCTGCCTCCCTGTGGTGCACACCCACAACCTTCATACCAACCCGAAACCCGAGGCACGCCGAGCACAAGTATCCTCACTTGTTGCGCGGTACAGATCCAGCCGTGCGCCTTGGAAGAATGAATGAGGAGGCTTCGCCACTTTGCACGCCCTCGAGATTCATTTTGTTGGGTTCGCGTAGCACGACAAGCTCAGCTAATGCAGCCACATGTCGTAGATGGCCGACCTTTTCGGGTCCCAAGCCAATGCTGACGTTATACCACAGGGTGGGAGACTAACGCGTCCTTGAGACCCGACTAGGTACGTGCTGACTTGGCATAAGTCGCACGAGTTTTGCTTGCGGACATATTCTAAGATGTTTTACCTACTCGCTACTTCAACAAGGTCGGGACAGCGTGCCTCACCTCGACGTGTGCTGCCTGTCCCTGCTTCAACCTGTGGAATACAGTCCATGCAAGTCTCGCTGAGCGACTTGGCCGCCTTGATGCATCACAATAATACAGTACTGAATCCTGAGGTTTCAAAAGAGCCGACCCCGCGCGAGGACGGTTGAGGTTTGGGGTCATTGCCTTCATGGTCTGCAACACTCACTTTTGTTAGTGAGCTACGGTAGCTTGCTTCAGCTATGACCAGCGGGGCAAGAATCGCTGCAGATGAGCAGGAAATGAGACGAGTACGGTAGAGAATGATAGGTATGGCAGTAAGCATAGTAGAGGCTATTGAAAACCATTGTGCTCGCTTTCTTGGATCTATCGCGTACTTGTTCTACTCGATACCCTGGTATCTTCACCGCCGTATCTTGTACTATATCTCACCTGGCTCCAGTCCTAAAGCATTTGGGAACTAAATAACATGAACGTATCAAGATGCCTCCACAGTTCCCGCGAATGAGGGTCGCTGCCGCATGCTATCAGTCCGGTCTGAACGAGTGCGGTTGCCATAGCGCGGTCCTCCAAGCGTAGGCACATAGGGCTTCAACGCATCAGAACCACATTGGTCATCCACTTTGACGGCGATCCGATGCAAGGGATCAGGAAGCTGTCAGAGTCTCGGTCCCAACGATATCAATGTAGCAAGACCATCTGGTACACTGCGTGGTGACGTTGGCCACGGATCCATCCCAGGTCATGATTGTCCTGATTCTGACACCCGACCTTGGCGTCGGCCTATCACATGGGGAATGGAACTGTTTTGCGGCAGTGAGATTCTCGTCCAATCGTACCTCAGGGGTCGTTCATCAATTGCAAGACGCAGCATTACCGGGATATGACGCGATGCATAGGGCAAATGTGATGGGCGACCAGAACGAGTTGACACCTTCGTATCCCGTTTCTAAAAGCAGTGGTCTGAAATTTTGCATCGATGATAGCTGTGGCGCCGAAATCGGACCTTGACAACGACCAATGCGTGAGAACTCCTACATTGCATATTGAATTGGAAAGGCAGACAAATGTCGAACACGAAAATAGCCCCTAAGAAAAGACCAATCGAAAAGACCAAGAATCAGATAAGCCATGCTTCACAAGCGCATAGGCTGCTCTGGAACCCAGGCCCTTCTCTGATCAGCTGCCAATGGTGCTGCCCATCTATTGACGATAGCTCCGGGTAGCTTGCAGCTCTCCCGTCTAGCTTCTCGTCAGACATGCGCTCTTGGCAAATCGGACTAGTTGAGAGTGGACCATTAACACGAAAATCTTGACTTTAGATGCATCGGAATTGGTAAGTACCCAACGAACTACCTAAGCTGTGTGGCGTCTGCCTTCAGTCTATGGTTCTGGCCCGGCGCGTCTGCATTCAGCTCTCGACCACGATGGACCATCCGATCTGGGCCTCGATCTGGGTTTCTCTAGGCTTGAAAGGAGGCGGGCGCCCCTGAGCTACATTGACGAGAGGTGAATAAAACGTACGTGGAATTATGGATGATCCCAAGAACACAGCTTACATGCACTTCGGTTCAAGAATCGTATCGACCTTGTGTCTCCACACTACAAGGGGAAGAATGACGAGCGCACGGCCAAGAAAACATCTGAGAAGATCAAGCATGTCCTGGGTTTTAATGCTACGCCATCATGCTCCGTGTATCTGGGTTCAAGGTCCAGGATGACCACGGTGACCGTGACAACGATCGAGGTCGCTTCGAGTACCATTCACCTGCCACAGTTGGGAAGTTCGCAGATGATCATTCACCTGGGCAGCAGGTTTTCACAACGCCCCAGATTGTCAAAGATAGGCAACGAAGGTGAATGGGACAGCACAACGATCATCCCCCAAACTAACTACGACACTTAGTACAAGACGGTCTGCGGCTCTGACAGCCGCTCTCTCTCATATGAGTTCTACATGGTGACCATCTCCAGCCGATTATCCAAACTTACCCCTGATTCTAGATATTCTTATGCCTGTACTGTTTCATGCATCATATTGCTGATGAATCTTGCACATATGCGCCCGTCTGCATCGTCTGGGATCGTACGGCCTTCAATCAAGAGTGTTTTGCTTGCAGTGCTGACCTCTGTATGTGCACCGAACGTGCAACCCTTCTGGTATATGCAAGACTCCTTCAGGTTTGCGAATTGTCTGTTCATGATGATTGAAGTAGGTGCGCGGATCGTCACACTCGAGTGGGGCATATCTCGAGGCTTATGAGCTGTTATACCGTGCCCAAGACTTAGCTGAATCCACGCGCTATTACTCCCTGGATGACATATAGGCATCACTAGCTACAAGAAAGCCCAGAAAAACCCCTGCTCAATTTCTTGAGCTCCGGCCAAGAGCTCAGGAGGGCCACGTGTAGGCCCTCATGCCTTGAAGCGCGCAGCAGCATCAGAAGCCGCAGAGCGACGGATGGAGCTAACATAGCAGCAATAAAGCGCCCCAAAAACGTTTGCTCATCTTTTTCATACACTATGGAAGCAGGTTAGTCTATATTCTGTGTTTTTAAATAGTATGTGCTGTCGAGTCATGAGACATTGGCCTGTCCGAGGCATTCTTGATAATCCCCTCTGAGCCGATGAATGGGAAGATCTGGCAGAAAGCACTCAATTGATCATCGCATGATATCAGAGGCGTCTCAACTGTTGCAAATTCTTGCAACCGCATTGGTGTAGACGGACAAGCATTGCAACACCCTTGACTCGCCTGCCTCGGTCGCCATTGCAAATCCAGATCTCAGGTCCCCACTGACTTATAGGATAAAACTGTCTCAAGGTCGTCTGAGGTCGTTGTTACATCTGATTTGCGCCGTTGTGTTCTCTTGAGTTCCCCGTCATATCCCGGACAAGACATCAGGCATACATCGAGTCCCCCAAGTGGCAGACACGGCTAGCGAGACTGTAACGCAACGGCGTGAGGAGGCGTTGTTGTTTGATAGCATCCCGCTGTCCATGCGCTGCACCCTGATCAGCCTTCAAAGGCTAGACTTCTGAGCGGGCCCTGAGACCAAGAAACCAAGAATCACGGCACGGGCCCGTTCCGTCTCACACCGTCTACGACGTGCTCTGATAGGTGCCGCGCGTCTCCCGGAGATAGGACTGTCATCTCAAGCATCGTTCGAGGGCTTGTGACGTGCAGATCCTTCGTAGGTACCATTGCAAGGGCTTCTTCTAGACTCTTCTATTCTTGAAACGCTCGAGTCTCGCGTCCTCCTTCTGCTTGTGTTAGGGTGGCGGTCTCTCCAATTCCACGCAGTCAGACAGGTCTGGCGATGCTTGCGAGGCTATGGATCGCTAATCTGAATGATAAGACAAGAGTCTTTCGATAATTTTGGGCATCGGGTAGAGCAACGCGCCGCTGGTACCAGCGTGTAAGCAGTCCGCAAGGGTCACTTGAACACGTGAAGCTCTCGCTTTGGCTTCGCAACATCGCCCATCGGTCAACTGTACAGCACGTGCTGGCGTCTCAAGCCGATCTTCGTTAAGAGACGACAGCGCTACAGGTTGAAGGTGGCTGTGTGAGGTGCACAAGGGCGCTGAGAGGGCAACCAAGACCAAGGGGCCGCTGTGCTAAGTCAGCGTCTCGAGACCCCAGAGGGAGGGGATGCCCACCTTACCATGTACATGGCAGAAACGGTTAATTCCAGACGCGTGGAAGTAGGCAGGAATCATGCGCACACTTGCGTTTCTCGCGAGCGTCGTCAAGGCGTTCGACGATGCGGTCGACTGAAGTGAACATGGTTTGCCGTACGGCCGCAGGCTCGGATAAGTCAAGGTGGCAAGTCGAGCCGAGGACTTCTGGAGGAGTTGACAAAGTGGCGGAAACCGAAGGGGCTTCATGGTGATGTCCCGGAAGGGTGGTCCGGAGAGGTGCGCCTACAGCTGCCACCACTTGCACAGCACCTGAACCTGCACCGACTCAGGTATGCACCGCACACGCACGCGGGTATCGCGGATCAGCTGCTACGATGAGGCGCTGCTCACCCTTTTCGTCTGCAGCATCAACGTGTCACATTCTTGATACTCTTAGATATCGTCAGGTGCCCTCCTTGACTGCTGACTAGATGCCCTCCTCGCCAAGACAACTCGGAACAGCTGCAGGAGTCAATCGAAAGGTGCAATAGGCGTCAGAAATAGGCAATCCCACCCTCAACAAGACGATCAGTTCGGGGAGAAAGATTATGCTACAGTTTGTAGGTGAGGGCCCTAGCAGTCGATTATGCACGAAAAGCCTCGTCCGCAGCGTCCCGTCCTTCACACCGGCGGTGAAATAGCCAACACAGACTCTTAATGACCCGCAGATCAGGGATTGAGATGGTGTTTACCCCTCCAGGAGCCTCCGGCCCAAGTCGACAGATTTCGAGACCAGCCTGCAGCTCGCCAGAAACAGTATCTGGACTCGAGCCAAGCGCTGAGTTGCAGCTGCGCCAGCTGCGTTGTGACGTTTACGTCCAATACCATTCGTCAAGAAATCCGGATCCTGGTCCATGCGTTATCGATGATGAGCAAATACCTTCCTATACCCTCGCTAATTGCTCAGATTCGCGAGTTCATGGATACCTCGACCTTCCGCCTTTTCAACAAGGATGCCACACCCACACCCGCGAACATCTAACAAGACACACGGTCCTGTCGGTGGAATCTCGATTCACCCAGGGGATCGAGCAATGGCGACTTTCTACACTTTCTAGTCAATGTAATGCAGTCGGCGCTGCTGCCGCGCAACCCACTCGACTGCTGGATCTGGTAACGGCGATGACCGGTGTGCAAGTTTTGAAGACACTCTCGGATCTGCGCCGACACCTACACCTCACTCTCGGACATGTGACACTGGATCTCATAATACAGGGGTGGGCAACCTGGCGAGTTCATCCACAACCGCGTAGCGACGCTTGCCTCTAGATGTTCAGCTCGGATGGGTCTCCGCAACGATCACCTCGGACACCTTTGCCACGGGAAACCCTGAGACATCGTAGGAGATAGTCCATGGCGTCAAAAATCTCTCCGCAGATCCTGCCAGGCATGGCTGATTCCTTTGCAGTGAGACATGTGGCTACTGACGCGGAGAATTGCCCGCCAACGCGGGACGAGCCCTCCGTGAGATTCTCTAAGACATAATGACTAGAGTACCTTTTTACTCAGTCCCCTCGCGTCCATGGCGATTCTTCAAAGCTTGCCCATTCGATGGAAAAAGCGGCTATGGTAACTAAATGGGCCCCCTTAACGCAGGCTATATTTGTATTGCTCCGAACCGACCCATGACCATTCGACTGTCAAGCCGGTGTTGTGGCGCCGACTGGATCCAGGGTCAAGGAGGATCGGGAATCCCACACACCGGCCGTGCTTTTCAGCTGATTGCGACTTGTCTTGCGGGTGGGAAAGTGAGACATCAGCTTGTTTGTCCCTCCTCTCCGCATCCTGGGCCAGCCAACCATCGTTTCCGGAGACGCTCATGCAAGCTACCAGACTGTCGGAAAGCTAACACCCACACGCAGGAGAGACATCTCGGGTAGTGTTTCTGTAGGGCAGCTTTGCGCCGCATAAGATTTCCTTGGGACCGTTCCGCACTCCTTCGATGTGTGTGGACCCCTAGACTATCCGACAGGTTGCTCGTGCGGCCACCCCGGCGCAGTTGTCAAGGGATCCTTTGGCGAAGTGAGTCAGGAATAGCCAGAAATGACTTGACAGCTGTGCAAGGGGGATTGACAGGTCGAATGCTCGGGCTGACTGTATGGGTGCAGCTGGAGTGTCTGGAGCCTTTGAGCGCCTTAGGGAGACAAGGTGTGGTACGGTAAGGTTCAAATGAGCCTCGACTCGGCAGTTGATTTTCAAATGGGTGAGAATGTTAGCTGGTTCACTCACAGGCTGTGCTCCGCCATTCTCGTCTGACATGTATAAAACCACCATCCCCATCATGACTCTGCCAGACCACATATTGGACATTCTCTAGGAGTGAGAAGGTCGTGCGCTTCATTAGCTTTGCAGCAAAGTCTCTTACATGCATCACTCGTCTCCCCGCTCACGAGTTTGACCACTCCAAGACCGTCGTATCAACAAATATCTCCTCAAGATGCAGCACGTAAGGACTCGGCCTCTCTTCTCGTGTCCCTGAGCACAATTCCAGCCTCGTTTGGGGAAAGCAGCGGCACTGAGCGACGAACACATAGCTAACACTGTTGGTCTAGGGACATATCTTCGCCGTCGGAATGACAAACGAGGCGAACAAACGCTGTGATCACGTCAACACACACAACTGCCGCCGCTCCTCTGATTCAAGCAAGAGCCTTTGCGGACCATGTGCACAGGCCGTAGCTGGCGGCAAGCCATGTCCTCCTTGAGAATGAGGCGAGCATGAGGGGGGAGGGGATCATCAGGACGGAAGCGCGGCGCTTCGGGGCGGTCCTCGTTAGTCTGCCTGCGCAGGTCTTTGGGGCTCTGAATTCCGACGGGCCGCGAGCACGTTACGGGGGGGGGGCCGTAGGCGGGTTATTATACCCACTTTCCAAGACACCAGAGGATGTAAGCGCAAGCTAACACGGGCAATCCGAGGTGCTAAGAGATGGTATGGTTTACAACAGGTAGTTTTGGTCAAGTTCGGGGTCGGCGGAGCGTGGTAGGCAGTGGGTGTCCTATGCGTGGGGGTTCAAGGGATTGCTTCCTCGAGTTCAACCATGGGCTGTGCGCTGTAGTAGCGTCCGATACTCGCAACGCCATATGGCAATTAGACAGATCATCTACTTGCCCGATTTGCATGGTTCTCAGAGTGTTCTTTATTCATGATCGCGCATCGATAACTAACACTCACGTGCCCTTGAAGGGGGCCAGTCGAGAAATGAACATGGACCACACAGTGGCCGGTATAGTTGTGTAGCAGAAGCAGACTGCGATCCTCGTCCTCGTCTCTCCCAAACAGACACGTAACGAAGGTGCAGTCTCATATCCGAATCCTTTGAACATGAGCATGAAGCATGCACCTTCTCCGCGTATTCAACAAACATGAATGGTCTCCAAGCCTTTGCACGTCCCCCGTAAGAAGATGAAAAGAGATATCCAAGAAGTAAAGGGTAAAAGGGTTCAGAAGGCCATCAAAGAGGGGTGGCCACTGATTTGAGGTTCAATTGAACGCCCAGAGATTGAATATCGCTTGCCAGTGTAAAGATGTCATGAAGAAAGCAGGCCAACCGGGGTGGTCGGCTCAAGATAGCCTTCTTAGTAGGCAACAGCCATGGCAGCAGCGACAGCCGCGACGAGGAAACCAGAGTGGAAGGTAACGCCGACAGCACCAGAGGTAGGCTCGCTCTCGACGGGGCGAGTGGTGGTTCCGACAACGACCTCAGTGGAAGTCTCCGGGACGGGCGCGGGGAGCGTCTCGAGAGTGGTGGTCTCCACAGGAGGAAGGGGAGTCGGGGTGTAGACCGGGGTATCGACAGGAGGAGGGTAGACGATAGCAGTGGTAGTGGTGTTCACGACCGGAGGCATAGGAGGAGGAGAGGGAATGACCGGCTCGGGCTCCGGGGTCGGGGTAGGCTCCTCGGGCTTCTTGTTGGGGCAGTCGGGGACATCGGCGCCGCACTCGGTGACAGTGACCAAGGTCGTGGAGGTAGACGTCAGGGTGGTGGTGGACTCGTCGGCGACAGGAGCCTGGGCGGCGACGAGAGTAGCAGCCGCGAGGGCAAAGGCAACAGTGAAGCGCATCTTGACTTGAAGCTGGTACTGGTATGTGGCTTGGATTTTGTGAGGTATGCGGAAGCGTGGGTCCCGAAGGAAGCGATCTTGAGATATCGAGGAATGTAAGACTTGTCTTCGCAGAAGTAGATCAAGGTGATCAGAAAAGAGAGTGGCAGTTCTGTCGTCGAGACGGAATTGTGAACAGTGTAAGGTCAAAGGAATGTGGGTTTGCGATGCGCAAAATCTGAGGGAGTGTGTGAGAAGAAAGACGCAGTCGGGTGGAGGAAAAGAAGAGGAGAAGAGAGATGAGAGCGAGTCAGGGCGGTATTAAGGGGATGGGCTAGGTCTATGCCACATCAGCACCCTGGCAAGCCACGACAGCATAGCCGAGCAAGGCAGTTGCGTAGACACTAGGCCCTGAGCCGGGGGGGTGTCCAGGGCAGCCAGGGATGAATCGTGGCACTGTGCGCCACAGTTGCCGGAACGCAGCCGTGGTGAAGCAGATTTCGCGTTCAACAGCAGACTTTTGGGCCGCGATCAGCACGTTTCGTCGGCGCCCTAGCGGCTCGTGGCCCTGGCTCGGCGGCTCTTGGTGGGCAGTCCTGTGATTTTGGTTCCTTGCAGGTCAAGATCCAGGGCAGCGACTTCGATTGGCTGGTGCCGAAGCGCTACACGGGCGGTACCCGCTGGTGGAGCCAGAGGCCATGGGCCCTTCTCAGAACTGGTTTTAATTGGCCGTGGCTGCTGAAGCCCCGATTGATGGAGTCCACGGCATCCACCCTTGTGGCTGCATGGGCCTGGTCGCATGTTATGGATCATCTGGCTCGCATTTCCTGAGGGAGGTTGAAAGTTGGAGACGGATTCGATGTGGCCGTCCAGGGTACTAGGATTTACGCGAGGAAGGCAGATTAGAGCTGTTTCGTCATCGAGACGCAAGCGGGTGCCGACCAGGGGTAGGCGAGTTCTAGATCCCTTTACGAGAGATCCTCTTGCTCGTTCGCTTTTCACTTCGACCCGACCAGCAGCGATTACGCAGTACGATGATTGAGGTAGAGTACAGAAACAGCACGTCAGCGTCGCAAAGAATGTACAAATCCGACCTCAACAGTTTCGCATCCGTTGCGCTCTTTTCTGTTGGCCGCATTGACCATTGAACGGGATACCCCACTACGGGATTGCCTTCGAAGCTTGTTCACTGCCAAGTCCTTGACGAGCGACTGGGTAGGTACCCGAACGTAGACAGCCCCAGCAGGTGTGTGCGTGGCTTCGAACCTCCACGCGTGCTTCACCAATTTGTCCCACGAAACGCTCCGATTTCTGGTCCGCTTCGTCTCGGTGGATGTTGTACAACAGCCCATCGTTCTCCAACGATCATTACCGACTTGCACCTCACCTTCATGTTGTGCAGTGCCTGTGTCGAGTCCAAGGAACGCAGAGTCGAGTACGGTAGGGCTGTCTCTGTGTTGCTCGAGACAGGCGAGGCCGATGCAGCGCCAGGAATTCATCCTCATTGTGAGGACCCGGCAGTGACAAGGCTTGTTTCAGATCCTAGCATGGTCACGCTTTCATTTACTTCAATCGGCGGTGTCCCTGGAAATGATCACGACACGGACGGGGGCTGATCTCTCCTTCGGGTATCTTGACAGCGACTTACCCAATTTTCACCACGCCAACGTGACTTGCATGTGAATGACGCTTCCCGCCAAGGACGAAAAAAGCAATCTGGTTTATCGAAAGCAACTAATGATTAGCGCACACAGCTAAAAGCGCCGACTTCCCGGGAACTCTAGATGCCGAACTTTCGTCACATGACAGGTCTTCCCCTTTTGACAGGCCACATGGGCCTTTCATATCCTGGGGGATAATCACTTCAGAGGAAGTGCATAGCGAAGCCAGCAAGATGAATTGGAAATGTGAGAGACTACCTTAAATCTTGGTGTAACAACCGGTCTTACTTGGTAAGGCAAGTCGTAAGTTTCTGTTCCAGGGTAAGCCAGGCAATGACTTGAACTGATAGATGATCGGTCGAGCAGTAATAGAACGAGACAAGTTGTCAAGAAGCTTTGAAGACTTCACACTTAATTATGATAGAATGCTTAGATTGAACGCTGAGGAACTAATCCCTTATCGTTGGTAGTAGTAGCTATCCCTTATATACTTTAGATCCCTTTTTACTATTCTGTGGCTTACCGTGCACTGGTGATCTGTTTCCTAGATCGCTGCTGGGTGGTAATCCATTAGATTACTCTTCCGTCGTGATCCCTTCTGGTCACGTGACTTTGCACGTGTCCATGAGCCTGGACCGTCTACCTATAGTGCGTCTGTGGTGTCATACCCCGTGCGGCCCATCCTGCAGGCCGTGTCAGTTGGTTTGTAACACTTGGGCAGCTCTAGCTACAGGGTAGGCTGTGCCTCCAACGGCAGTCCTGCGTCTGCTTACTTATCTGGTTCGCTGCGTTATTCCACTCACGACAGCTCGCCATGCATCATGAGCTGCAACATTGCCGTTGAGGGCATGTGTGGATGTTCCGATCCTCGGCTCCTTTTCCGATTCGATCTTCATATTCGACTTCAAGAGGCTTCGCGGATGATGAACATATGAGTCGGCATGACTACCTCTTCATCAGCACCAATCAATCTCAGTTAACAATGCGACTCATCGGGCTTTGGCCGTGACAGACCATTGATAGCAAATACATGGCATCGTATGTGATACAACCTTCATGGTCCCAAACCAAGTCTTCTTACTCCGAGTCAAGATCGCCACCCAAGTCCTCCGCGCTTTCATCATCGATTTCCCCAGAGCTCCATTCATCGTAACCGTTCATGTCATCATCGTCGTCGCCTTCGATCAGCGTTCCAATCAGGTTCTCCGTGATGTTTCGCATGCTGTTCTCCCATTCCCAGTTCATAGGCCCAGGATTCGCGTCTAGATCAGCATATTGTATTGGAACTGCTACCTGGCGAAGCAGGCCTGGGAATAGACTTTCAGACACCGGCAGATGACCTTCATCGTAGTTACACTTTGTCGCATTGGAGAATGTTGATCCGATGAGGCTAAAGAGCTTGTCACTTAGAATCTGCAAGGCCAATGAGAAGGATGCACGTGGTGCCCTTGAAGGATAAACGTTCTGACAATCTCGCCATCCTTGCTCAGATCCGTCGATACTCAACCACAGAGAGATACCTCAGCAGGCCCGTCCTCTGTAGACACGGTAAATTATGAGGAGAACCCGGTTTCCCCTGGATGAATAAAAGATAGAGATTATTTTGTGAAATTGGTGGAGCCTATTTAAGAAGAGGAGTAGTAAGGTCATTATTACGTTATTTAGGTACAAACTAGCTTAGAAACTACATTTTAACTTCCTGATTTTAATCTTACATCTCTATATACGCACTGTGAAGCTTATATCTCGGCTTCTACCTGTTCCTGCCCACTGTCAATCACATGGAGTGCACATCTCTTGTGTATAATGTCCTTCAGACCTCGAGGCAGGATGGGTTGAGAGCCATCAGCCATAAGGTCACGAATTCTGAGAACCTTTTGTTGGTGCTTGCGGTCCCGGCTGTGTAGAGACGCCGGATCAGTAGCCAAGAGCTCCACCACTGCTGGAAACTGAAGCAATCGCCGAGCTTTCGTCCGTGTCTTGTTTCACGTCGTCTCAAGCCACGCTGCTTGCCTTCCAAATAGATGCTCCTCGCTCCAAGGAGATGACTTGGGTTGATGCTGGCCTCGGACTGCTGCAAATTCCGCGCGGACTTCCGCTGACTGCTCTCTCTGTGACTGTCCAGCCTCCACTAATGCGGCTCGTTCAGCAGAGCTATGCCAGTTGTCACTGTTATACCGCGCACGGTTGGCTTGAAGCATGCTCCAGACCGTAACCGGGCCTAATGTCTGACCACCCTGCGCGTCCTTTGATGCCAACAGCGGTTTGAGAAAGCTTCCGCAATCGCCCTGTAGCAGGCTCCTCGTGAGTGCGATCTTTGGATCAGGGTCGATTCATGGCTGAAAAATACAGCGAATCTCTTTTTCCGAGTAGCTTTTCCCATTTTCCTAAAGGACCTCATGTGAATTGCAACTGCAAGCAATCCATGCCTTCGAGATTGCCGTCCAAGGGTTACTCCGGTGCGATTGTCCGATGCCGAGGATGTGATGTGAGAGAAGGCAACTGGGTCCAATACTGTGATGCCAGCAAGCTTACAAACGCCGTTCCAAAGGAAGTCGTGAAAGTGCCGAAATATTGTGTCTCGGTATAGATAAAAGAAGTGTTGCAAATGACAAGAAAACCATATTACTTGTGTGATAACCCCAGTCCTTTTCTGACGAAGAACACACATTTCCGAGGGTCTTCCAAATAGCACAATGCCAGGAAGAAGCGTATAGACCTCTAATACCAAGGAATCATCCGTTGTAAGTAGGTCACGAAAGCTGGAGTAGTTTTCTTCTCCGAGACACATGATGAATCGGGAGTGTTTATTGAGCTGTCGATTCAATTCAAGACATGCCTTTTCAAGCTCAGTCCAGTTTTGATAGAGCGAGCTCCAAGGAACGCCGTTTGTTGTATGTGCATGCCGAATAGGGATTATATTCTGCGTGCGAAGCCACGGATTCGAGCCGAGTTTTTTATGTTGGATCGCGATGCAGGGAATGCTTGGATCCATTGTATGACCGTATCGCGACTTTTCTGTCGTGTATGACGGTTAATTCCAGATGCAAGTCAGAACGCCTCGTAAAGGCCCGGAAGGTCTGCACAAAGTCGCCGTGTCAAGCTCTCCTTGCAATAGCCTAATCTCATCAATGAAGCTCTTCCAAAGGAGGTCAACATCTGTGTCATGTGAGGACCAGTTGTCCTCCACTGCCTCTTCGTGGATTTCTTGATCAGGCTCTTCTTCTTTGTTGGGATCTTCGTTGGGCCCTTTGTTGCCTCCTTCATCTGCTTCTTCGTTGAAGACTCTGTCAAAGTCCACGACTAACTGCTGTGCAGGCTCGCATCTCGGGTCTTTTTCTTTATCAGACCGAGTGTCGCTAGCAAATTTCTCAATCTCTTGTCGAAATTCCTTGCCTGAACTCTCCTCAATGAGGTCCAGAAGAAGTTCGCCCTGTGACTTATGTGTATCATGAGGTAGCTGGAGACTTGAAAGGATCTTTGTCGCATCAGGAACGTAGTCGTCGATGGAGGCGCTGGTACTGCCATCATCGCTCTCAGTCGTGGACTGTACTTCCATAGTCGTGTTGATGCATCTTTCGAGCTCACCACAAGCATCCGTAAAAGGTTCGAGAAAGACTGCTGTTAAGCTGAGCTTATAAGCACAAGAGAGAAGTAAAAAACAGGCGGGTAGGAGCGAGAGTATAGATATTTAGGAGGGGCTATGATCTTCGAGGGTATATAGACGCAACTAGCAGGAATTTTTTCAGCTCTCGCTACAACCTCAACCCGGTTAGCTCAATTGGCTAGAGCATCCGACTGCAAGTATACCTCTGTTCAGACGAGTTACAACCCTAAACTAACCTTTCCCAGTTTAATCGGAAGGTTATGGGTTCGACCCCCATATCGGGTGAACGTTTTTTTTTTTTTTGCCTGCCAACAATGCCGATTCTCGTATTAATACCAAGCCAACAACTGGGGCATTATTACTTTGCACTTGCTTTGGACGCTTCCTTGGGTTTGCTTCTGCTTATATATTCTCTGTTAGAAGGATGAAGTGCAAAACAGGTCACAGGGACTGCGGTCAATTGATGAGTTCCTCCCGGGCCAGGAAGCGGGCCGACCTCAGGTAAGGTACACCCCAACCCAAAGTACCTTCCCAACTGCCCTCCAGGGTGCCTTCCCAGCTCACAGGCAACAGCAAGTATACCCCATGTACCTCCCTCATATCCAACCCGACCAAGGTCCACTTTTCCGGAATACGGGACCCCGAACGTGCTCCGGGGCGGAAGTTCATTCCTTGAAGGGACTGGAAACCGTCCGCTGGTGCGCGAGAGTAGTGCAAAAAGAGGCGGGACGAGGCAATCCTTCCCGGAGTGCGCTGCCTTGAAAGACGCTGATGGCAGCCAAGTCTCACACCAACCAGACTAGTGGCATGCTGGTAACAATTGGCTCGGAGGACTGTTGTCCGGACCCACGACGCCGATCCTAGGACTACCTTAGAAGCGTGCCGGATGAGGATCAGTTTTCAGCATGGCCAACATACCCCAAGGATTTGGGATCCTGCGCTCCGGCGCCCTACTATTCGGCGGGTCTTTCACACCTGATCCTTTCCTGACGAAGCTTGGTCTCTGGAGGTCCACTGGCAGCGTGGTACAATTTCCCCACGGGCGTAAACTACTGTACTGCTTCTCCGCGTGATGCTAATGGTGTCCTGACTCAAGTGGATATCGTTGAACAATTTCACGAGTCGGGGTAAACAGTTGGGGTAGTTCTGGGGTTATATAAGGCCAGCGAGACGGCCGATCTCTTACATTTACCTTGGTGTGCACACTTGCGCTTCCTCCTCACTTATATAGACCCGACCTATTTTGATCGAGAGTCAAGATGGCAGACACTACTGCACCGGCCATGGTGACGAAGAAGGGGCTTTGGGCCCAGCTTCGTGAGAACCCATTTCTCCTCGGACTGTCAATGGTGAGTTCGACCAACCTCTATATCTGTGCCGTGTGCTAACAGCGGCCAGTTCGCATCTCTCGGAGGTTTCCTTTTCGGCTATGATCAGGGTGTGGTGTCCGGTGTCCTGACTATGGAGTCCTTTGCCGTCGCCTTCCCCAGGATCTGGAACGATGCCAGCTTCCGCGGATGGTTCGTGTCTTCTCTATTGCTCCTTGCCTGGTTCGGCTCTCTCATTAATGGTCCCATCGCCGATACTCTCGGTCGAAAGGGATCCATGATGCTCGCAGTTGTCATCTTCACGATCGGCTCGGTCTTCCAAACCGCGGCGTGGAATACTGCATCTGCATTCGCTGGAAGGGCGATTGCTGGCCTGGCAGTTGGCATGTTGACAATGATTGTGCCAATGTATCTCTCGGAGGTTTCGTTGCCTGGTATTCGTGGTACCTTGGTGGTGCTGCAGCAACTGAGTATCACGTTGGGTATCTTGGTGAGCTACTGGCTTGAATATGGGTAAGCCTTCACAACCCCGGATGCAGAAGTTTCAGGACATTAATACGGTGATAAAGCACTCAATATATCGGAGGGCCGAGGTGCGATCCGGATATCCCATTCACGGGTGGCACTGCGTCCGAGCCGCGCTTCGATCCGATCAACGATGTCGGCCCCAACGGCTGCACCGGCCAGTCGGACGCCGCATGGCGCATTCCACTCGGGATTCAGATCGTGCCTGCCTTAGTTCTGGGAATCGGCATGATCTTCTTCCCCGAGTCACCTCGCTTTTACCTCATGCGTCGCCAAGAAGACAAGGCCTTGAAGTCGTTGGCGAAGATCCGCCGTGTCCACCCTGACACCCCATCTCTACGCGATGAGTACCTTGCCATCAAGGCCGAGGTGCTCTTCGACCAGTCAATCTCTAGGGACAAGTTCCCGGGTAAGAGCGGTGTTTCGCTGTTCTTCGCGGAGTACTACTCTCTGCTTACCTCGTGGCCGTCGTTCAAGCGTGTATTCTTGGGCTGTGCGGTGATGTTCTTCCAAGTAAGTCGGAATACTCTACTTTGGCGCGTTCTACTCCATGAACTCCAAGCTGATAAATATGTAGCAATTTCTCGGTTGCAATGCCATTATCTACTATGCACCCACTCTGTTCAGGCAACTCGGTCTGACGGGCGGCACGGCCAGTCTTCTGGCGACTGGTGTCTACGGCATCGTCAACACGCTGTCGACGCTACCCGCCCTCTTTCTGATTGACCGCGTTGGACGCCGAGCTCTGCTACTGAGCGGCGCCACAGGGTGCGCCATCTGCCTTCTGGTGGTTGGCGGCATTGTGGGAGGCTTCGCGGGCCGTATGGACTCGAACCGCGCAGCAGGCTACGCTGGAATGGTCTTTATCTACATCTACGACATCAACTTCTCGTACAGCTGGGCACCTATTGGCTGGGTCTTGCCGTCTGAGATTTTCAACGTGGGCATCCGATCGAAGGCTATGGCTCTCACAACCAGCTCGACATGGATGTGCAACTTTATCATTGGGCTCGTAACGCCGGATATGCTGGAAACGATCACGTACGGAACGTATCTGTTCTTCGGAGGATGGGCTGTCGTTGCTATTGCGTTTACGTATTTCTTGATCCCGGAGACGAAAGGGAAGAGCCTGGAAGATATGGATGTCGTATTCGGAGATACGGCGGCATGGGAGGAGAAGACGAGGTTGGCGGAGATTGCAGCGTCAATGGGACTGACAGAAGCGCTACCCGATGGGAAGGTTGATGATGGAAGAGCTGCTGAGGTCGAACAGAAAGCATAGTGGTTGTCACAGATACAACATCGGCTTGCGTGCCTGAAGATGTTGGGCAAGGACGTGTGCTCAGGCTCGCAAGCACATGTACAGTTGAAACTCAACGATAGGCTCGCAAGAGCATGGCAACTCGATTTATCGTTACAAGCGCGTGGCTATAGTCAGAGACTTAATATGCAGTTCAATGCAGCCGAAGACGATGTCGTGTTAGGTCCGCCGAAAAAGACGTGGTTTGTCCGTGAGGGCATCACAGCACTCAGTGCTAGTGAGGCAGATCAGGGGCGCTGGCAGCGGTTACCCCGCCCCCGCCCCCACCACAGCTCAGCGACGCTGCGTGAGCCTCAGTAGCTTCAGAGGACCCCTCACCACCAAGAAGCGCTGCTAAACATGGTTCCCAGTGGCGCCACCGGTGGTGCTTCAGGCGCTGCAGTGACGTGGGCAGCAACGGACTCGGTAGCTCATGCGTCGGGCCCCAATTCGAAACACCGGCTTCTCCTCGTCCTCCCTTTCGACTGCCCAGATCACAGGCACAACCGACTGAATCTCCTGATACTCTCCTTTCCAAAACAGACATTCTTTGACCCCTTCGTGCCTCTAGCATCTGTCTCGCATCTGCCCGACCAAACAAATAGACACCCCTCACAAGATATACGCATCTGAGCTCTCGCCCGCAATGACGACCTACTCGACGGATCCCGCCCTCTTCATCTTCACCTCCCTCACTGCCGGCTCTTCCCACATCGTTACCGCCACCTCGCGTCTCGAGACCATCCTACGAGCCAACCGCGTGCCTTTCAAAGCTGTCGATCTCGCCACCGATGAGAAGGCACGCATGCTATGGGGTCGTCGAGCTGGCAAGGATGAGAGCGGCCGAGTCAGAAAGCTCCCGGCTTTGATCCAGGAGGGACTAGTCCTAGGTGATCTCGTTGAGATCGAGGACTGGAACGAATATGGCGAGCTCAAGCAGCACGTCAAGATCTACTACGACGAGTTCACCATTCCCAATATTCACCACAAGCACCCCGAGCCCGTGTTCAAGAAGCGCCCAGTGAAGAAATCTGCTGCTGCTGCTGCTGCTGCTGCCTCTGCTACCCCAGCTGCTGCCGCATCTTCCACTGCATCTTCTGCAACGGCTGGAAAAGCAGCACCGGTACCACCGCCTATGCCCGAACCTAAAGCTGCGACTGCAACACCGACCGAGAAGAAGACCGGTGCCGACAAGACACCGCAAGCCGGAAAGGAAACAACCTTGCCCGTCAGATCTGTCGCGGACGAAGCAGCGGCGAAGGCTAAGGAACTTCGCCTCAAGAGTCTTCGAGAAAAGGTCCACGGGAAGGAGGGCGCTGCTGAGATTGAAAAAGCGAAGAAAGCAGAGGTAGAGGGCAAACCTGCTGTAGCCCCTGCACCCGCTGCGACGCCAACACCAGCGAAAAAGGCAGTTCAAGAGGAAGATGACGATGATGATGATGATGACGACGACGATGATAGCGATGAAAGCAGCGAGGAGGAAAGCAGTGAGGAGGATAGCGAGGAAGACAGCAGCGAGGAAGACGAAGCCCCCAAGACTCAAGCGAAGCCTACACCCATCACCACCAAGCCTTCGGGGGCATCCGGCTCCTCAGCCGCCTCCACGGGCACCAAACCCCCAGGCCTCCAATCTCCAACGAGCAGTGCGTGGCGTCACGGCTCAGAGTCAGATGATCTGGCGCGCGATGCCCTACAGAGTCCAACCAGCGGGAAGTGGGCGCAGGGTGCGACAGTGGGCGAGACGCTCGCAACACATAATGGCGCAGAGCTAAGGACGGCGAGCGAGGCGGAGATCAAGGCGCTTGAGAAAGAGAACGTGATCAAGGAAGAGCCGGAGTTGGAAGAGAAGGAAGAGAAGAAGGATGCCAAAGCGTGAAGAGGGACTAGCGAAGCACTGATGAGGAACCGTCGAAGGGAAAAGGGCATTTATGAATGATGATATCCATGGATTTGGTTCAAGCGAGAGCGAGGCTGAAGGGATGCATAAAGTTGAAACAAGCAGAGACGTCATAAGAGGGGATTCCGGACACTGCCAGGGGTGTGACGGCGGCCAAAGGATGGAACCGACAGGAAACCTCTGCTCAAATTCTCAAATGAGCCATACTTGAATATTCCTCGCGTTGAGCTTGCTGGAGGTGAAACCCTAGAAGACCGGGTTCAATGCCCATACAATTCACGGCAACTTATGTAGGCACCAACAAAACGCCGCCATGATATTGCGAGTGATTATGTACTGTGACATTCGACAGATTCTAATACAGACCATCATCGTCACTGGCCGTCCCGTCCTGGAATCCAGCCACGGCTTTCCCCTTGCCTTTTCCATTGACACCATTTCCATGCACCACTCCTCCGGCATGGTATCCCTCATCATCACTCGTTGCTACAGCTTTTTCTTTCCCCTTGTCCACCGCTTTACCCTTCCCCTTCCCCTCCACCTTTTCAGTCGCCTCCTTCGCTTCTCCTCTCCCCCCTTCGAAAGTCTCCCTCACATTCTCATAGTGCCTTAACTCTCCAGCACTCACACTCGGAACAAGCTCCTCATTCGCTTGTAGGAAGTCTTCTTCCGTAACCACCACGGCAACGTCCTCCTTGGTAGCGTGGTGGTCGAAGTAATATGCCGTGGACAGCTCCGGGGCATCTGGAGCGCGGGAGGCGTTGAGAGCGCGGAGTTTGGCGTCGACAGAAGTGGCTTGGCGGGTGACGGCCTTGAGCATGGCGTCACTGCAGAGGGCGTAGAAATCGGCGCCGGTGTAGGTGAAAGGCAGGGAGCGGGCGACATTGGAGAGGGAGAGTGACGGATCAAGGGTGAACCTATCGGACAGTGTTAGTGACCGTGATCTGTTGATGCGAAGGGGGTTTAGAACTTACTTGCGCGTCAGGGCTTGTAGGATGGTAAGCTGCTTCTCGTTCGTGTCGGACACGCCAAGATACAGCATTTTGTCGAACCGCCCGGGACGCAACAACGCAGGGTCCAATAAATCTGGCCTATTCGTCGCTCCGATAACGAAAACACCTCCGCCATTGTCCTCCCCGCCGGACATGCCATCCAGCTCTGCCAGCAGCTGAGACACGATCCTGTCCATCACGCCGCCGCTGTCTCCTTGGTTACCTCTCTTTGGCGCTACGGAGTCCAACTCGTCGAAAAACACGACACAAGGTCTTGCGTCCCGAGCGCGCTGGAATACACGCCTCACGTTGGCTTCGGACTCTCCGATATACATGTTCAGAAGCTCGGGACCCTTGACACTGAAGAAATTGAGGGAATATTCCGTCGCGATAGCCTTGGCAAGCAGCGTCTTGCCTGTACCCGGGGGACCGTAGAAGAGGATACCGGAGCGTTTCTTCATGCCCTTGGCAAAGAGCTCTGGCCGTTCGAGAGGCAGCTGAATCGTTTCTGTGATGGCGTCCTTGACATTACCGAGACCACCCACATCGTCCCATGTGACGTTGGGGATCTTAGGGGCACCAATAGAGTCGGAGAAGTTCTTGCGAGCAGCCTCAACAGCTTGGTCAAAGTCGGCTTTCGTGAGGCAACGAGCAAGAGAGCCTCCTGATACCTGGATGTCACGCATCGTCGGTGAGGCTGTATCCGCAGTCCCCGCAAGGCGGTAAAGCAGCTGCTCCAAACGAGCTTGCCGGGCGATGGAAGCGCGCTCGACAACATCGACAAGATCTCCTGCTACCAGGGCAGCGGTTTTGAGGGCAATGGCGTTGAGGTCGATTGAGGGCTCCAAGGAAACCCCACGGTTGTCAATGACGTTCTTCAGGATGGCTTCACGTTCCGCCTCATCGGGAGCGCCAACTTCGAGTTCGTGTGTAAACAACCCGCGAACGCCGTCAGGAACCTTGTCAACATCGTTGGTGGTCGCAATGAGCACACGCGTGTCTTTGAGGATCTCCTTCATCGTAGACTCAATGCGATCGGCTGTCAGCGCCTCTACATGCTGGATAAGTAGAGCACAACAATCAGCACCACAACTGGCAGCTCGCTCGGCGCGCGTCCTGAGGAACCCCTCAGTCTTGACGTCTCCGCCGCCGCCACCATCATCACTGATGATGTCGTACGCGTCTATGCTGTACGTGTGAAGTCCAATATCCGCGCAAGCGTCCATCGCTAGTGTTGCTTTACCGACATTCCGATGTGTTGAGGTGATCAGCAACGCCATTGGCGGCATTCGCAGATGAACCGCCCTCCTGCTGGTAGCCGCCGCCAGCAATTGACGCATCTGCCTCCTGAGAGGAGAGATATAAGGCTGTACGCGCTCGGCTAGGTGTGGTACTGTAGGATCTGAGTTACGGCGAGGGTTCTTCTTCAGACCAAGGTAATATTGCCATGTGCTCTGTCGAATTCCAGGTATCTTGCTCGTCTCGAAGCCGGAACCATGCATGGCAACGGACGAGCTATCGATGGAAGCGACGGAGCCCCAGAAACCTTCGTTCAACTCATCCTCGTCGTCATCCGAGCGATGCACTCTGATGTGTCCGACCTTGAACCAGGCGACGCTGTCGTAATGCACAGCTGTGACCTGCGCGCTGGAGTCTGGGGAGCTGAGACCTACAACGTCGTCCACCTCGCTACCATTAGCGCCTGGAACCTCTTGAAGAACACGGCCCAGCTGTGCGTCAACTGGCACGGCTATCAGATCGCCCGATCGGACAAGTCTTATCTTTTGCGCAAAGTATCGTTTCAGACCGCCCAGCACGGCTGTTTGGTAGGCGCGCTCAGCAGAAATAGGGGTCCGGATATGGTGGATGGTGATATCGCGAGCATAAGGGGGCCGCGAGGCGCTCGCAAACCTCGGGTTCGTACCTTTGCCATGATAGGACGATTTCTTGAGTGGTGCGATGCGTACATAAGCTGCCTCCTCTAGATTGGCGATGAGAATGGGCGAGGCGTAAGCCGTCGAGGTGGTCGGCTTTTGGATCTGAGATTCAAAGAAGGATAGCCTCCTCTGGCCAGGCTTTGAGCTCGGAAGGCGCGCAACGGCGCGCTGTGAGTAGCCTTCTGGCAGACCGAATACACGGACAGGACGCCATGCTGCCGCATCTGGTTCAGCTTGTCCGAAGCTTCCTAGGCCAAAGGCACCGAAACCATTGGATGGTGGCTCCTCTGCGACCTCAACGCGGACCCAGTCTCCAGAAAAGCAGCCAATCTTCGAAAGAGAGGATACATCAACGTAGATGCGCGCCTCGTCATCATCCTCCACTGTTGGCTTGGGATGTAACAGATCCGACGGAATAGGTCGCATGAGACCTTGAGCTTTGAAAAGCCTACCCCTGGGTTTATCAGCTCTAGCTGTAGTCGCCGTGAAGTTTGAGAACACCGAGCCTGGCGTTGCGACTCCGTTCGTCCGTCTGCCTCGCATCGTGCCGAGAGTCATGGGGGTTCCAGGCTGCAGTGTAGACACACCACTAGCATGAGTCGCTGGCAAAGCCGGGGCCTGTAATGAGATCATATCGTCCATTGAGTCGTCTGAGAGGTTGTCCTCTTGGTCCTCGTCAGAGAGATCTGTTTCCGTCTCTGTTGCGGTCTCAGTCGCTTCGGTCGTAGCGTCGGTTCGATACCGCTCTTCGGCCGCTGAGAAGAACTGGTCGGTGTGTCCCTCTTCGTCTTCCTCGTGTACCCCATTGAGGCGGCGGTTGGTAGGCATTGCAGCTTGTTGGCGACCGTTTTTTACGTGCACCCTGCCGCGCATCAGGATGATCTTTGTGTTCTCCGAAAGGACGCCCTGGGCCACAGGCTCGCACAACATAATCTTTCCGGGATTGGGCGGGATGTGTGTGACAGGGTGAGGCGGCAACGGGAGAGGGAAGAGGTCACCGGAGTGAACCACCTTCAAGCTTCCCAGCGCTGTGCGCAAGGCTGATCTAAGACGCTCTTCTGGTGCCGCTGCGCTCGTCTTCTTCGTCACGTCGGCTGAAGGATGGTCCCTGAAGAAAGTGCCTTCACCATTCTCCAGTCTCTTGGTGAGCTCGCTCTCCAGGCTGATGTATACGGTCTCCAGCGGCAGAGGCGCGACATCCAGAAGAAGGACCTCGATACCACTCCGGCTGTGGCTGGACAGCTTCGAGGGCGCTACCTGCTGCAGCATGACCGCGAAGCTCTGTAGCGCAGGCGAGGATGGAGAGAATTGTAGAGTAGACGAGGCGAGGGCCGAGGATCGGGTGATAGGGACGATCGACCAAGCAGCTTCGTCGGGCGTTGCGTTTGGTGCCCATGGTGCGACGGCGACGTGAAGGACTGTCGAGGAAGAGTCTTGGTCTTCATCTAGAAAGAAGACAGTCAGCCAATGTGCTTGCTCAATGAAAGAAATAGTAGAAGCTCACCGGTGCTCCGATTAGGGAACAGGTTAGAGAAGAGATCCTCCGAAAGGAAGCCGACATGGCCCTTGACATGATCGTCGAGGATAAGTCTGGCCGACAAAGCAGGTTTGTCCTGGCGACGCCTCCTAACTTTGTGCTTGCGCGGTATCACAGAGGACATCTGTGAGGATTCAGAGACAGCCATGTCGATCTGGCGTAAGGTGAAGTTGAACAGCCGCTCGTCGAAGTCTGAGGTCGGGGTGGGAGGTGGAGGCTCAAGGCCACACCATGGCGGATGGGAGCGTCGCGAGGAATGTCAAGTTGGCGATAACGTTGGTGCTACCGATGATCCTATGTATGGAGAGGGTATCAGCTTCGCGAGCAAAGACTGCCTCGTGAAATTGAACAAGTATGGTTGAGGCTGGACCGGCGAAGCGCGCTTGTGGAGGATGGCGGCGGTCGTGGTTCGGCTGCTGGCGGATTTGGCCTCGGCATTGGCAGCAGCGAATTCGGGGAAGTGGTGGTGGTGGTGGAGCTAGAGCTGAGCGCAAGCGGTCGCAGGGTCCATGCAGGGAGTGAGACTGCACGTACATGTCGATTGTGTATAGGAATGAGCCGGAGCTACAGGATCCTTTTGTTTTTGAGACTTATCTTGGGTTTGAAGCTCTCCATTCGACACAAATGCTTTGGATCATAGCTCTCGTGCGACTGAACCCAACCCTTACCCTGATTTGGACCATTCTTGGCCTGTGCACTGAATGCGGCAATGGTGGCTTGCGATCAAGGTTATATGTCTAAAGAAGACACAATGATGCTTTAAGCTTTAAGCTCTGTAATACCATGCAGATATGAATGGCAAGCACAAGTTCATGCTATCACGGGGCTGTATAAGTTACAGCTTTGATGGCTCATCTTCACATGCCACGAGTTACGTGCGCCACATGCTGCTGCGTTCTCAGCCACATGAGCGCAAGGACAGCCTGTGGCTGGAGTATACACAGTCAGCAGGCTGCATAATTCCATCGTGCATGGTCCATATTCTCTATGCACAGACCACAGCCAGAACCTCAATCTCCCAATGACGCACCGCGATCCACTCTCCTTGGCCACGCGACAAGACCTCAACATCTCCATCTCACAGCATTCCCAAGACACTAGACTTAAACATACATCGCCATCTTAGCGGCAACTCTCCACAAAGCTTGTTTATCCAAGCATTCAGTAACCGACCTGACCTGTTACAGGTCCGACTGAATGGCAAAGAGGATCCCGAGAGCATACACTTCTGCATTGCTCTGGCCGCCAATTCTGGGACGATCAAGCATCTAGAACTCCGCTAGCAATCCAGTCACAAAGCTGTTGGATTGTGTTCTACGGAGCTTGTACCTTCCGATATCGCGTTTCAAAGATATTTACTGGTACAATGGTCACTTGAAGCCAAGGCAGCCAGCATTTCCATTTCATACCATAAAATTGACGGCGGACCTCTTCCTTACCAAGAATACCCGCCACCGATGGATGCATCCAGCTACAACAAACAATGACCGAATCATCTGCCGTCGGGGCTAGTCAAACCCCGAGCAAGCGTCTCTCCGAGTCCGAGCAGGCAGACACTGCTGCTAACTTCACACAACAAGCTGAGAAGCTATCCAAGGATCAATCTGGCAATGATGGCTCCGACGTTGCCATTCAGGCTCAGTTTGTCACCCCGCACGACCCAGTCATAGTCACTGCCGATGGCAACCGAATGCCAGGTGTACCATTACAAGAAGCGCATAAGCTGAACGCATTGCGTGAAGAGATGCAAGGAGTTCCCGAAACGGTCGAGATAAAGGAGGGAAATAAGACGCAAGAGACAATCACAAATACGAAAAATGGCCAGGCACAGAAACACGAAGTCGTGCAACTACCCTCGAATAAGAATGGCCTGCATATGCAGAAATCTGGCGGCAGCGCCCTCCACCAGCAACAGCCGCCCAGCCACACGAACCCTTTATTTCCACCATTGCCTCTGTATGGGCCACCCTCGACGCTGAGAGACATACAATGCTTCATCTTTCGAGTCACCTCCTTCTTCCTAAGCCTGGGTTTCCTCATGGTCATCGTCAATGGTGCAATGTTCACAAGCATACCTCTCCTTCTGAAACGACTTTGGTACGCTCTGACATGCCGTAATCTGGATGAACAACGTCCATTCTACGAAGAAGAGCTGAAGAGGTCCCGAGTGAGAACGGAAAGGGCCAAGGCGTGGAAACGCAACAGATCGACTGAAGCCCTGACGCACGACCCAGAAGACATGGGAGACGATTTCGTCCCTACAGAGGGTGGAAAGGACCCGATCATTTGCGATGTTGGGTATTATGCGAGAAGAGTTGGCTTGGATGTGGAACCCTTCAAGGTTCAAACGGAAGACGGCTTCATTATCGATCTCTGGCACGTCTACGACCCCAAGGAGTATACCTCTCTGGACACCGAGAGCCGGGATCATCTCGGTCCCCAAGTATTTGAGGAGAGCAGGAAAAAGCTCAAAGATCCCAACAGGAAACCGAAGTTTCCTGTACTATTGATGCATGGTCTGCTGCAAAGTTCTGGAGCATACTGCTGCAACGATGAGGACTCGTTAGCCTTCTGGCTCTGTAAGTCAGGCTACGATGTTTGGCTGGGCAACAACCGATGTGGCTTTGAGCCCAAGCACACCTTGCTCAAGTACAATGACCCACGCATGTGGTGCTGGAACATTCGCCAGATGGGCGTCTTCGATCTGCCGGCCCTAGTATCTCGCGTCCTCTTTGAGACAAATTTCGAAAAGATCGGACTTATTTGCCACTCGCAAGGCACCACCCAGGCGCTTGTTGCCCTGGCCAAGGAGCAGCGGCCAGACATTGGGGAGAAGTTGACGGTATTCTGCGCCCTCGCACCAGCCGCATACGCCGGCCCTCTAATTGGCAAGATGTACTTCCGCTTCATGCGTATAATCTCGCCAGGTTTTTTCCGCATTATGTTCGGAATACACGCTTTCATCCCGTTGATGATGCAGATGCACGAGCTGCTTCCACCTCGGATCTATGGCTGGCTCGGGTACAAGGTTTTCTCTTTCCTATTCAACTGGTCCGATACACGGTGGGATCGCGGACTGCGAGACCGTATGTTCCAGTTTGCGCCGGTCTATGTCAGCGCCGAATCCATGCGTTGGTGGCTGGGTAGAGAATGCTTCGCCAATCACAAATGCATCCTGGCGACAAAGGAGGCTGTGAGAGAGGAAGAGCGCTTGGATGGAGAGCAGAAAGACAGCGATAAGAAGCACGGGGGTCAGCATGGCGTTCCAGGCCTTAGTGCTAAGTCTCGGAAGTCCCCTTCGCCGCCCGAGTCATCAGAAACGAGCGAGAGCGAGCAGCAATCACCCGGACAGAAGGCGTGGTATAACTCGCAAGCACCTCCATTCGCACTTTGGGTGTGCGGAGAGGACGATTTGGTGGATGGAGCCAAATTGGTGAGGCGACTGCGGTCCGAGAGGGAGCCATATGTGGACGTTGTGCACAGCAAGACGGTGGATGAATACGAGCATCTGGATGTAATCTGGGCTATGGATGCGCCGGAGAAGGTATTCAAGGAGATCAGGGAAGTGCTGTGGAAGACGGCGGGCGGTGCAAGGAGTGTGTGCAGGGTACCAGTGGGATGCGAGAGCGTGGATGAGTGGAAGAGACCGGTGAGACAGGAAGAGGAGGTTACGGCAAGGGATGAAGAGGGCGGTGAAAGCAGCGGTAGTGCCAGTGGCGGTGCCGAGTAAAGGGCATGAGTTGGCCGACTTTACATGCGTATCATCGCAGTACATGTTGAATAGCAAGCGTGCGTGCTTTTGTTCAAGATAACCAACAGCGAGCGAGGTTCTTGATAGGTCACCTGAGTGTACATGCGTGACAGGGTGCTTATCGATGAACAGAAGCTGTAATGAGGATGGTTAGGAGAGACCTGCCCCATTTTGGCTATGTGAGGGAGGAGATGGTAACAATGATCGTGCCTTCGTCGCTGCAGATTCGAAGACGAGAAACTGCGACACGAAACAATCATATTTTCCCTTTCTTCATGTCATTCCATCGTTCATCATTGTGTGGTATTCTGTCGGCGTTGCTCGGAGAACCACGGACCTACTATGGTGTGTAGATTTCCAGGGTGCCGTGGGTACCTTACATGCCTGGGGCGCGGGGGCTGCCGTGGACGGGAGCGCCAAGTCGCCTTAGGCAGCATCGAACCCCAGACTCGCCCCGCAGACTGGAGCTGCCTTGCATGATGCATCCATCGCGACGCATCATCACTTACTTTGCATGCCATCCGTCACTTAGCTTTCCTGAAAGCTTTGATTCACCCATTGTAGTTAATCACCTTATTCACTTATTCATTATCGCATCTCACTGAGACAATCGCAGTGATGAGCGAGAAACACGCGGCGAATGCCTTGCCGCTAGGTTTGGCGCCGCCGCAGCATAATTCTCCTCAGCGTCCAAGACGTGGCCCTGCCGTCCTGGCTGCAGTCTGCCTCTTCTTCTTTGGCGGATCTTTGTTCCATCATTGCGGTCACCAAAGGTCTCACATCGTTCCCGAACGGCCAGACGAGATGGATCCTGCGCTTTCTTCGGACATTTGCCTGACCCCGGCTTGTGTTCACGCCGCCTCAGAGATCCTGTACAATCTGTCCCCTGACTACAAGAACCTTGACCCCTGCGAGAACTTCGAGGAGCTGGTGTGCGGGGGATGGAGAGACAGACATGATCTGCGTCCCGACCAGGGCGATGCCTTCACAGGCACTATCATGGTCGAGACTTCACAGCTGCTGCTTCGTCACATCCTCGAGGGGGAGTACCCTGAGATCACGGCGATTGGTGACTCCTCTGATAAAGACAACTTCAACAAGCTACGCGCTGCGTATGACTCTTGTCTCGATGAGGATGCCATCAAGAAGGCTGGACTGAAGCCTCTTATGAAGTTCCTGGGTGGAGTGGACTATGCGTCTTCTGTCACGGAATCACATGATGAGCTGATCGGCAATGCTACCCTTGAACTGTCCAAGTACGGACTCGACCCTTTTCTTGCGGCCGGTACTGGGGCTGATGATCGAGATCCCGACACTGTCGTTGTGTCTATCTCCCCGCCGTGGTCATTTGGATTGCCGTCCAAGCAGCGCTACGAAGATAGCAAGCTGCTCAAGAAGTATCGCGATGTCACTATCGAGACACTAAGCAAGATCTATCCCGACGAGGACAACAAAACATTTGATAAGGTGATCGATCTCGAGAAGAAGCTGGCGGCTGCGTCACCTGAAGTCGAAGAACGCCAAGATGTGACGGTAAGCTCATCCAGCCTTGCAGGAACATGCCATCGCGGCTAACTTTGATAGAAATCCTACAACCCCATGAGCCTGGAGGATGCCTCTGCATTGGCCCCTGAAATTGGCCTAGAATCGCTGCTGGACAAATTTGCCCCAGAAAAGAGCGACATCAAGCGACTCATCGTCACGTCCCCCAAGTATTTCAAGGAAATGTCGAAGATCCTGGCGGATACAGACAAGGAAGTCGTCCAGGCTTACATCAACTGGAAAGTTATTCAGTCTTTCGCTCGGGTTGTCAAAGCAGATGAGTTGAAGGCTTACGGGCGTTTCAGCAACGAACTTCGTGGCCTTGTAAGTCAATCCCATTCTCTTAATTTGCTAAATTACATTGATGCAGATCTTTAACCCATTTCACAGGCGCCTGATGCCGAACCTGAACGCTGGCGCGAATGTGTGCAGTTCGCCGATGAGAGTGTCGGATGGCTCCTTAGCCGGTTCTTTGTCGAAAGTGCGTTCTCTGCGGAGGCCAAGGAATTCGGTGATACGATTATCAAGGACATCAAGACCGAGTTCACCAAGAAACTTAAGGCTACCGACTGGATGGACGAGAAGACGACCGATCGGGCCATCAACAAGGTGCACAACATCATCCAGAAGATTGGATACCCAACCAGCAGCCCCGATGTCACCAATTCAACGCAGCTGCGTGATTACTACCGAGGACTGAAGCTTGAGTCTGGCAATTACTTCGGCAACGTTATCTCGTCCTCCGTCTTTGAGGTGAGCAGGAACTGGGCCCAGCTCGGCAAGCCAGTCGACCGTGACGAGTGGGGGATGACCGTACCGACCGTGAATGCTTACTACAACCCACCCGGCAATGAGATCGTTTTCCCGGCTGGTATCATGCAGTTTCCTGTATTTGACGTCAACGTGCCTGCATACGTCTCCTATGGTGCTTTCGGTTCCGTTGCTGGCCATGAGCTCAGTCACGCTTTCGATTCTACTGGCAGACACTACGACGAGACAGGCAACCTGACCGAATGGTGGACTGAGGGTACAATTGCGGCTTTCCAGGAGCGCGCAGACTGCTTTGTCGAGCAGTACGCAAACTTCACAGTCGAAGGCCCCGACGACAAGCCGCTCCATGTTAACGGCCGCCTCACCCTTGGCGAGAACATTGCTGATGCTGGCGGTCTCTCTGCATCTTTCCAAGCCTGGCAGCGTCGCAGTCGCGAGAAGCCAAACCAGAACCTGCCCGGTCTGGACCACTTCTCGCAAGACCAGCTGTTCTTCGTGGCGTACTCGAACTGGTGGTGCGGCAAGTCGACCAAGGACGCCGCCGTGAGCAAGATCTACACGGATCCTCATGCGCCGAAGTGGGCGCGGATCCTGGGAACGATGGCGAACAGTCGCGAGTTCCGGGAGTCATTCAGTTGCAAGAGCAAGGAGCCTACTTGCAAGCTCTGGTAGTTCGAAAGTATCATCTTGAATACGCATTCCTCATTTTCTTTCCGATTTAATTACTCTCTTATCCGCGCGTCCTTATAATTGTGCGCGGTACTTGACGTTGACGTTACCGGTGACGATTGTCTTGATCTGCAGGTAATCCTCGATTCCGTACTTACTTCCTTCGCGACCCATCCCGGAGTGTTTCACACCACCGAAACTGAAGCAGCAATAGTCAGTCAACGAATGATCAACAGTTGATCGGCATGGATGGGACTTACGGAGAGGCAGCATCAGACACGGCGCCGCTGTTGATCGCGACCATGCCGAACTGCAACAGCTCTGACATGCGGGCGGCGCGGTTGAGGTCTTGGGTGAAGATGTACGACGCAAGGCCAACTTCACACTTGTTGGAAATATCGACTATGTTTTCCTCGCTATCGAAGCTGAAGACCGGGGCCAGAGGGCCGAAGATCTCCTCTTTGACGAGACGCATGTCGGTCGTGACATTGCTGAGGATCGTGGGCGCGAAGAAGTTGGGGCCTAGTATGGTTGTCAGACAGCCGTTACACAGGAAAAAATAAAGGAGTCAGCTTACCGAGATTAGTGAGACGAGAGCCACCAGTGTGCACCTTTGCGCCGGTCTTGACAGCCTCTTGAACCAGAGAGTCCAGACGTTCGGCAGCAGCTGAGGATATCAGAGGCCCATGCGTCGTGCTGGCGTCAAACCCGGAACCGACACGGAAGCCCGCCACCGCTTCTTCAAACCTCGTCATGAACTCATCGTACACTCCTTTCTGCACGAATATCCTGTTTGAGCACACACAGGTCTGTCCTGACGACTTGAACTTGCTCGCCACGGCAGCCTTCACGGCTACGTCCAGATCTGCATCCTCAAACACGATAAACGGCGCATTTCCACCAAGCTCCAGACTCAGCTTCTTCAAGGTGTTACTGGACTGATTCATGAGGATCTTTCCCACACGTGTCGACCCCGTGAACGAGATCTTCTTGACGACATCGGAGGCGCAGAGGGTCTGGCCGATGGCAGGCGTGTTGTGGAGGGCGGAGACGGAGTTGACGACGCCCGAGGGGAGGCCGGCAAGGGTGGCGAGGTGGAGCAGGGCGTTTGCGGTGAAGGGGGTTTCGCCAGCGGTTTTGAGAACGGCGGTGCAGCCGGCGGCGAGGGCTGGGCCGAGTTTGCGGGTGACCATGGCTGCCGGGAAGTTCCATCTGGATGCTGATGTTAGACTTGATGATCCTGGAGACCCAACCTGGGCGAGAGTATCGTATAGGGCGCTGGGTGCACTTACGGTGTGATCAGCCCGCAGACACCGATGGGTTCTTTGCGCGTAGTCACCCTGAAGCTGGTATTGCTATGGGGAATGACATCGCCATAGATCCGAGGCGCCTCTTCGGAGAACCACTCGAGGAAACTCGCCGCGAAGAGAACCTCCCCCTCTGCGTCGGCCTTGCACTTTCCATTCTCCCAGGTGATGAGAGTCGCGAGATCCTCCTTGTTCTCAATCACGAGATCGTACCACTTCCTGAGGAATCTGGAGCGCTCTCTTCCCGACTTTGAGCGCCAGGAGGGCAAAGCGGCTTCGGCTGCCTGGATTGCCTGTTCAACGTCTTCGGGGGTGGATTCGGGACAGGAGCTGATGAGGGCGCCGCTAGAAGGGTCTGTAGTGTTGCGGTGAAGTGTTCAGTGATGTGATTGCTGATCAAGAAGAAGGGGTTGAGTTACCAAAGACGTCGAATGTCTTGCCTGAGACTGAATCAGTCCATTGTCCGTTGATGTAATTCTTCCCGATGAAGAGCGAGGCGTCTTTGAGTTGAGGTACTGAGTGCTGCATGTTGTCTGGTGGTCTGGCTGATGGACGGTGAAGTCGACTCTGCGTTGGTAGTTACGAAGTCGAACACAATTGATTGACTATCTTCTTCTATGTAAGCGAGATGATCACACTGAGTACACTGAGTACATCTACCAGATACATCAAGATGAATCCAGGCTTCCGACCACGGCAACAATTCCCTGCCGCCTCCAACCTCGAGCTTGACACCCCGCCAAGTCCCACTTAGATGCTTACACTTACAAGAGGAAGCGGACGAAAGAAGCGAAGAAGAAAGCGGGACTAAGGACCACTAAGACAACTTCGTACCTGGAAAGAGTTGCCTCGCTCAGAAATTCCTCTTAGTTCATGTTAGCTGGAGATAACCCCGCCACTTGTGTGTGGCCGCTTGCATTGACTAACGTGCCAATGACTATCTCGCCTCTTCCTGACACAGCTGCCGAGAGACTGGAAATGAGGCAACCCATTGCGAGACAAGACACACATCCTCCCCATCGTTTATCGTTGCTACCCCACAAGGATCGTCAAGAGGCAATTGACAAAGTCTAGCGACAGATCCGAAATTGATTGCGAATCATGAGGGCAGAAGTCTGAATGGCGATTTCGTGCAATCTCCCTACATAGTTCCGATCTGCGATAATCATTAATAAAGCACCGGGAGATAAGTCCACGCCAAGTTGCAAGCTTTACAATACTATCATACTTGCAACTATCTTCTTACCTATCTTCTGCGCCGATAACGAGCAACACATCGCTGAGTTTAGCCAAGTCTATTGAACTTGATTCCTTTGAGCACCCATCTACCAGCGTTGGAACACAATTCACAGCAGCCTTTCCATCATGTCACCCAGTGCCGTCGAGACAATCGAGCGTACGCTCCCAGACGCAGAGCCAGCATCGATCAAGGTTCAGGGCACCCAAGATGAGCCAAAGCCGGCCGCAACAGAAAAGACCACCGCATCGTTGATGGGAACCGGCGGCTATGACTACCCCGGGATGCCCCGGTTCACAGATCTTCACAAGAAGCGTCGATGGCAACTTGAGCACATGGCTGGAGCTTTCAGGGTCTTTGCACGCAAAGGTTTCACCGAGGGCACGGCTGGTCACATTTCTGTCCGTGATCCAATCGACCCCAACACGTTCTGGATCAACCCGTAAGTCCAACATTCTGAACAAAAGCAAGCGGAACAATAAGATGAACTGACATGACCAGGCTTGGCAAGCACTTCGCCATGCTCACGGCCGATGACATGGTCCAAATCAACGAAGATGGCCAAGTCATCGGCGGCAACAAAGTCGCCGTCAACTCCGCCGGCTTCGTCATCCACAGCGCCATCCACCGCGCCCGGCCCGACATCCACGCCGCCTGCCACATGCACTCGGTCGCCGGAAAAGCCTGGTCGACGTTTGGCAAGCCCGTCGACATCATCAACCAGGACGCGTGCCTCTTCTGGAACAACCAGGCGGTCTACCATGACTTTGGGGGTGTGGTGCTTGCGGAGGATGAGGGCAAGAGGATCGTGGAGGCGCTGGGACCGCAGAATAGGGTGATTATCTTGCAGAACCATGGGTTGCTGACGGCGGGTGGGACGGTGGATGAGGCGGCGTATCTTTTCACGTCGCTGGAGAGGACTTGTGAGGTGCAGTTGATGGTGGAGGGGACGGGGTTGGAGAAGAAGATCATTGATGATGAGGCGGCCGCGTACACCAACAAGATCAACGCGGATCCGGTAAGATATCCCTGGTTGCAGGACTTTCTTTTGTGAATCAGCTGGCTAACATGATGGCAGGAAACGTTGTATCTGGACTTCCAGCCCGATCTCGACTATGAGATCAAGAAGTCGAAGGGAGAGTTGAGTAAGGGTTATTAAGCTTATACATCCACAGCAAGATGAGCATACGGTGATACCAGTTCTGTCTCTATTGTCTACTTTACTTGTCAATATTTATATCGAACTTCATGTAGCAACAATGGTCGCCTTCCTCTGGCTTCTGATCTCTCACAATGAGCTGCGATGCAGAGGGAGTCTTACTGCGCAAGATACCTAACCTGCCGTAGCTGTGCGAGCTTCGCAGTCAATGTAGACGAAGCAAGCTCATGTCCAGCGGTTCAGCCTCACATTCAGTGGTGGCGATCATGCATCAACATTCCTCGTAACCCTTGAAAAAAAGAGACGCAATTGCTCATCTACACATATGGGTTATCACTCTCCGACTTGGGCTCCCAGAGTCCCCTGTCCTCCTTCACCTTCAGCTGCAACCCCTTCATGATGCCATAGACCACCGACAAGGTCGGCATCGCGATCCCGTACTTTGCACCCTCCCTCAATGGCTCCCCGACTATGCTCTCAATCTCCATAAACTGGCCCTTCTCGCAGTCCTGGCACATGCTCGGCTTGAACCCAGAGTTGACTGGGTCTTGATGCGTGACGGCCTCGACAAGATCGGCTTGGAGTGTCACGCCTTCAGCTTCGGCAACGGCGCGGATCTCGCCGATGATGGGTAGGATGAGGTCGTCGATGATGTGTCTGCTCATGCGCATGCGTGGCGTGTCCATACGAAGGATCGCGGCGACGGGGTTGAAGGAGGAGTTGTAGGCGAGCTTGCGCCATCTTGCCTCCCTCACAGCAGGATTGTAGACAACATCCAACGTCCCCTGTGGGTTGTAGATCTCGACGTACTTCTTCGCCGCCTCTTGCGCAACTTCTGCGGGAACCTCAGGACTGGTAAATGCGCCGACCTTTTGTCGGTCCGGGTCGTCGTTGTAGACCTTGCCTGGCGCCGTCTCCGTCGCACCGGTGTAAGCGACGCTGCTGATGAGAGGATTGGTCGGAAACCGCTCGATGAGGGCCTTCTCGATATTGATGCCGTTTTGCGAAAGAACAATGGCTGTCTTGCCAGGTGTCACTGCAGGCGCGATGATGTCTGCCACGGTTGGGGAAACATCCGGGATGCTCTTGGTCGTGACGAGGATGTAATCGAAGGGTGCGGCACCGTCTTCTGCAACATTTGGGACGGCGTTGACAACTGATGCGTGTTAGATTCAAAGGAATTGATAAGAGTGGAAGCTGAGTCGCACCTTGTGTTGGTCTCCAGCCATTGATCTGACCGTAGAGCACAGAGTCAATGTCGAAGCCATTCTTCGTGACAGCCTCGTAGTTGGAGCGCAGCACCGCCGTGACTTCAGCCAAACCGCCTGTTTCGAGGGCGTAGGCTGACATTGTGCCTATACCGCCCGTGCCGACAACAAGGACTCTGCTCTTTGCCATTGTGATGGAGTTTGTTGATCTCAGGAGCGAAAGTCAATGCTCACTGTGTCTAGAGTTGATTACTTGCACCTTTGAACCAACAGTCTCTACTTAGTTTTGAATGTTGCATCGAGAAGGCGATATCGCGATACGGAACACATTTGCCCCTCGTCTTGTGCCAACCGAGAGAGACAAGAAACCCGACCGGTGGCAATCGAGACCGAGACTGACGTGCTTCTCTGGTTTTGTCTAAAAGACGCGAGGGTAGCGTCTCTTGTCACGTCCGTCTTCCCCACCGCTGCGTATCTGCCACTGATACGACCATTGGATCCTCACGCCACGACAGTGGGATTCCCTAAGCGACAAGGCAGAGCTGCCACTGCTCATGTTTCTAGCCATAATATTTACATTTGAATTAACCCTTGAGTGAAAGAGGCAAGCCCCGTCTGGGAAAGCTTTGCATTTGGACCTGTCAGATTCGACTGACTGCAAGTATCTTGTCCAAGTCTTTCTAAAGTGTCAAACCCACATCTGTCAAGCCATAAAGAGAGTGCCATTTAAGGGACATGAATTGCCTTGTCTTACTTGAGACCTCTTTCTTGTATTCTGTCAAGCGACTTCTATGGCTCATAGTCTAGAAATAATACCTCCCTTCAAGCTCCCAATAACCTCCGCAGCCGCACGCTCGCCACTCCTAACCGCACCCTCCATATATCCCTTCCATTCTCCTGCCGTCTCAGTGCCAGCAAAGTGCAGGTTCCCAACAGACTCTCTGAGTCCATCTGGACCGACCGTGTCCAGCACGCCGGGCGAAAGAGCCGTGCACGGGCACCCCCAGCCAGACCACGGGTCCTCCGTCCACTCGTAGAATGTCAGCGATGCAAATTGGTCTCTGAGGTTGCTCTGCCCGTAAAGCTTCTCAAGCTGAGCGAGCAATGTATCCTCTTTCTCCTTCTGCGTGGGCAGAGCGGACCATGCGCGACCAAAGTCTGCGCTCATGAAACATGTGAGAACGTGCTTGCCATCCTCGGGGCTGGATGTGTCTCGGACGACACTGGCTGGACCGGTGAAGGAGTTGATGAGTCCGCAGAAACTGGCTTCGACCCAGAACGGTGACTTGAACTCCATCATGGCCTTTGTGTAGTACCCGTAGGTCAGTGAGTCCAGCCACAGTTGCTTCGAGAGCGGAAGTTTGGGAAAGAAGGAGATGGACTGGAGAGCTGGGCCTGGAAGAGTGGTGATGACCTTCCGTGCTGTGTAGAGTATCCCAGAAGTCTTGACGGAGACCTTGCCGCTTCTTGGGTCTTGGATAATTGCCTCGACTGGCTGTGACAAGCGAACTGTACCCGTTGGCAGGGAAGAGTGAAGACCCTTTGCCAGAAGCTGCGTGCCCTGACGCACGCGCAGATACTGCCCTCCATGCTTGCGATCAGATCGCATCTGCATCAGGCCTCCTCCAGACTTGCAGTAGTTCAGGAAGTAGAGCGCAGAAATATCTTTGGGGTCTTGGCCCAGCATGGCGCGCGTCCAGACGGTTCCTGTGGCGAGGGCACCCTCGCTGGCACCGCGACTACGGAGGTATGCCTCGAATGTCACGGAGTCGAGCGATGTGTCCTTGGGTCTCCAGGCGTCGAGGGCTTGACATTCTTTCTCGGCGAGGTCGCGGATCTCTTCGATGTTTCTGCGTGTTGCCTCGTCAAACTGTTTTGGTCTCTATCAGTCAAGTTCCTTTCACCATCTCCAAATATCGAAGAGGACTTACGTTGGGGATCTCGCCGTATCCGAATTGAGAGCAGTTTCCATCAAAATCCTCGAGGACACAGTTTCCCGTTGTGTTCTGCTCGATCAGCTCGGCGCCATACTTGCGAGCCAGGCTGAAGACCTTGCTCTGGTTCGTGTCATTGAGCCACGCAGCACCAACATCTACAACACCACGACCACCAGGCAATGTCTCGCTCCACGTCTTGCCACCGACTCGATCACGAGCTTCAAGAACGACGCAGGAGAGCCCAGCACGAGTCACTTCCTCGGCAGCGGTAAGACCAGCCAATCCAGCGCCGATGACGATGACATCGTAGTCCTCGGTCTTCGCCGGAAGCGCAGGCAACTGGGTGATCTGGCTTGGCTGCGAGACAACAGCGTCAATCTCAAACAGCCATGCCGGCATAGCAAGTTTGTCCACAGGCACAAGCGTCATCGCAGGACGGTGGCCCTTGAGGAACTTCTGGATCAGTCGAGTGTGCTTGCGCTGGGCGGCATCGTAGTTGACGATGTAGACTGTAAGCTTGGTGATGTCGTGGACGCTGGCCCCGGCTGTGAGGATGACCTTGCGCAGGTTCAAGAGGGCGAGATGGATTTGAGACTCGTAGTCTGCTGGGACGCTGCCATCTTTGGCAGTGCCGACTTGGCCTGAGATCTGGATTGTGTTTACGGTCGGTGCGATGGTTCCTGGGGCGAAGTACGCTCCGCTGGTGTTGGAGAGGTCGACCGTCTTGACTTGCTCCATTGTGATTGATGCTGTTGATGTTGATCAGGACCGGCAGGTTTCTTCGAGTCTTTTTGTGAGAGTGAGAGACAACCTGGATCAACAGAGAATGCAGTTCAAGTCAGGAGATGCAGAAAAGGAACCAATGCCTAGATAATGGATTGGCCGATTATCGCAGGTTGCAGCTATGCTACTTGACTTTCCCAGCGGCAAGTAATGATACGCTTTGTTATCCCTAATCAACAGCTTGACTACTACTAAATATCACGATGGCTGGCGCAAAACAGTAGTACCAACCCACATCATCAACATTGCTAATCAACGGTCAATCACCTTAACAGCCGACTGTTCTCAATCCTCAATCATATTACCTCCGGAGTCGGATTACTTACGTCGAAAGACCCAGACTGCTCATCACGAGGGGTCGTATCTGCATCTCTCCGCCAACTCTTTCCGCAACGGTATCGGCGGGGCTGCGATATCGCCAACTCTTGCCTCTTCCCAACTTCCCCCCCCAACCCCCAACCAAGACCTTCTGCCGAGCGTGGCATGCCACAGGTCTTCAATCCGGCATTTCTGAGCAACTCATCGCTGTGCTCAGCTTAGCAGGCGATTTCCCAATCTGGCGATACATCTTGCGGTCTCGAAGTTCGTCTCTCGGTGACCCGCCGAAACCGGGGCCGACGACGCTGTAAGCCGGCGATGAAAGGCAGAGGCTTCTCACGATCAGGTCATAGCTCAATGACAATCTTGTCGTGATCCGCAAGAAATCACAGCCAGGTGGTTTATATTCGCCATAGCTTATCTGCAAGCTTTGACAGCTGGTCGATTCATTATCACGTCAACTCACCCTTGGCCTACGATACATCACGCCAGAGTGCCACGAAGGGAACCATGTCGACATCAACGACGACTCCGTTGACCCTCGCTGAAGTCGAGATAGCTGCAAAAGCGAAGTTGCCAAAGCATATCTACGAGTTCTATGCATCGGGCTCAGACGATGAAGAGGCTCTACGTCGGAATGCTTATGCGTTCAATCAGTAAGGCCTAAAGATAAAGAAAGCATCCACATGATTGATTAGGCTGACGAGCATCGTAGAATATGCATCAGACCTCGCGTCTTGATCGATGTATCCAAAGTTGATACCTCTACAATTTTGTTTGGATGGAAGTCGACACTACCCATCGGCATTGCGCCGAGTGCTATGCAGAAGCTCGCAGGCGGCAATGGAGAGATTGATGTCGCAAAAGCTGCTACTCGTATCGGGGTCAACATGACCTTGTCTTCGCAGTCTACAACATCTCTGGAAGACGTTCAAGCAGCACGCAAGAGTACTATAGCCGACTCAGGCGTGGAGTCGCCGCCACTTTGGATGCAGCTGTATCTTTACGAGGATGTGCAGAAAAGTCTCAAGCTGATTCGACGAGCTGAAGGTAGGCATCATTCGTTGAATCGAAGAAATGGATCGTCTCCAGACTGACAAAACGTAGATGCAGGATACGAGGCATTGGTCCTTACAGTCGACACACCAGTACTGGGCAACCGTCTGACAGAGAGGAGAACGGCTGTCGTCTTGCCACCGGGAATGAGTCTTCCGAACACAGACAACTCGAACCGCACAGCTGCAAACCTTCCAAGCGTCAATCGACAACTCATGAACGCACGAACAGCGACTGAGGCCAACAACCTTCTCAGAGCATCGGGGTCCAAGATGCACAGTTCGAGTTTGACGTGGGCAAAGACTATACAGTTCCTGCGGTCAGTCACTAAGATGCGCATCATCCTCAAGGGAATCATGACTGGCGAGGATGCCGCCTTGGCAGTTGAGCACGGCGCTGATGGCATCATCGTCTCGAACCACGGCGGACGCCAGCTCAGCAGTACATGCGCCACCATCGAGGCTCTGCCTGAGATCACAGAAGCGGTCCAAGGTAAGATTCCCGTGATTCTAGACGGAGGTGTCCGGACTGGTGCCGACGTCTTCAAAGCTTTGGCGTTGGGGGCCGACTATGTCGCGATTGGGCGGCCAGCGCTTTGGGGCCTGTCGTACGACGGACAGAACGGTGTTGAGACGGTGATGCATATAATGGAGAGGGAGCTGGGCAGAACGATGGCGTTGGCTGGCGTGACGAGTATCAAGGAGATCACAAGGGATAGGTTGGGCGTTAAGAAGCGAGATGGATTTGGCATTGCGAAACTATAGATTCGGGGAATGGCTTGTACATTGAGGTTCCTATAATCTTAGATGAATGGATACGATGATAGACAGCATATTCGTATCATCAGACAAGACAAAGGTTGAAGCTCTCCAGGGTCTCTTGTGGTACATTGCTTTGCATCCTTTTCAACACCAGCAGCCATGCAGCAGATTAGGTTATCCAGCACGTAGATCGACCCTGAATCATGATCATAGGAATCACATCAAATGTGATGACTTCTGCACTATATAACATTGAAACTCGACGTTACGTCTATAGTATCCCCTTCTATTCTAGTCCTGACCACAAACACATGCTCTTCATCCCGTAATGTCTTAATGGCTCAGACCCTTGGCCCTGGCACGCTCAACATCGCGCCAGTACCTTGGCGCAGTCCACTCCCGCATAGCACGACCGTAGCGCGTCATGGCGAACAAGCTCGCGTTCCAGACGAAGCCAATCCCGGCAACGGTGCAGTAGACAACGAGGTAGCTGCTGTTGTTCAACCACGGCGTGACGCCAAAGTTGGTCGCGAAGGACATGGTATTGCGGATTAGTACACAAGTCGTGACCACCTCGCCTGACAGCTCCGTGTAGCTACCGATGGCATAGTTGAGGGCACCGGCGACGCAGAGAGCGGCGTTGATGGCCATGAAGACCTGGGTGATGGCGAGGGAGAACCAGTGCCAGTGGTAGGTGACGCCGAGGCCGTAGATGACCATGGCGAGCGGGACGAGGACGATGCTGGCGATGAACATGTAGAGAGTGTGCTCGGGCTCAGAGATGCCTCCGTTACGTCGAGCCATGCGGATGGTCAACAGTGGTCCAATCTTGCCACAGTAGTAGCCGCTGCGTGTATGTGTCAGTTTCTGTCTGCTTTGCGATGGAATGAGATGAATGTGGGAAGCTTACCCAATGATGGTACCAAGGACGCCACCAGCGTATGCGCCACCGACACCAGCTGTGGTGAAGCCATACTCAACAGTATAGATGGTGCCAATGGTGGCATTCTGGAAGCCTTGCCAGACCAGACTGTTGGCTCCGTACATGAGACTGTATCTTGTTAATCCTGGGCGCGAGGACTGAGTATATTGTGAGACTTACCCTGCGTAGACGACAGCGGGATAGGTAAAGCCCTTGAAGGGAGCAATCAAGATATCCACGAAACGGTTGGGTCGCTTCTTGTCCTTGATGCTGAGCTTGTCCAGGTAGGTCTTGCGAGGCCACTGAACCTCAGCGCTTTCGCCAAGATCAGAAGACTGAGAGCCAGACCTCGCCTTCTTTTCATCTCCTCCTGTAGCGTCGTGTCCAATCGACGCCGCAGTCTGCTGTGGCGGCGCATGGTCGTGCTTGCGATCGTAGTTTGTCTCCTCGAGCAAGAAGAAGCAGTAGACGAAGCACATGGCGTTCCAGATGGCGCACCAGTACAGCGTCCACTCCCAGCCCATGCCGACGTTGATGAAACCCGAAAGCATCGGCGCCAGCTTGCCGCAGAGAGCGAGCGACCAGCCGTACCAGGCCATGTACTTGCCGCGCTCGTGGGAGAACCAGATGTCTGTGACGGAGATTTCGCATAGCGACTCAACAGGCGAGCCGAAGAAGCCGAGGATGATACGGTTGGCGAGATACGGACCGGGTTCTTTGCAGAGAGGAGCTGTTGCTAGGATGATGACGGCAGCGAGGAGGGTGAAGAGGTAGACGGGACGTTTTCCATATTGTAGAGCGATGGCTTGCCAGAAGATACAGCCCCAGCCATAGAAGAGGAACTGCGAGTTGATGTTAGATGAGGTTCTCAGGGAAGAAATCCATGCGAGAGAGTAGACATACCATGATTCCAGTTCCATTGTTAATATCCTGAAGTTGAAGATCCGTAGCTTGACGAAGGGGAGTGACGATAGAGTAGACAGCACTGGAGGGGATGGCGATGGTGATGGTATAGAGCACGACACAGCTGGTGGCGATGATCTTCCTCCTGAAGGTCCAGTTGAGAGGATCCTCGGGGTCGGCAGACGGCTTTGGGACAAGGACGATATCTTCTTCGCCCTTCTTGTCTCCGTGCCTCCGCTTCAACACACCAGCCGTGTCAATGAGCTGGAAAGTGCCGGGGGGTAGACTCTCAATGGCATCTGGGCCATCAGAGTTGGTCCGGGTAGCTTGAGCAGAAGCCATGGTGACAGCTATTGCAGCCTGCAGACTGAAGAAAGTAGATCTGTCAAGACGATAGAGATGATGTGCCAGTGATGGAGTTCACCTCGGAAATGGTTGACCAGACTGACGTTCTTGAGGTTATGGGAGGTTGTTTATGTACTCTGCCATCGGACATATCAAGGCATCTTGGCCTGCAGCAATCCCGGCACTACGCCACGGCTCCCTGATAAGTCGAGATACTGTCCCTGTTTCCCTCCATGGCCATCAACCCCTACTCCAGGTTTTAGCGACAAACAAGCGAAGCAGCTTGAGTGGACTTCCCCCGCAAACGCACACGTTGGGCCCGATATCGTCAGTCTCCACCGGTGCGTTTGGCTCTAGTTTATCTATGGATCCTAGCGTTCAGTAGCGGTATCTCCAAGCCGGCGACCCGCGACCAGGAGTCTGCCTATCACTGGTGGCCGATTACTGTTTCGTCCAGTCGAGGGGAAAAGTTGGCGAACGGGCGTGACCCCTGGATTCGAAAACGGAAAGAGATGGCATAAGTCCTGTACCAGACTTGATGCCATGATCTGGACCCTTGACGACGCACCGACATATAAATGAATGAGTATGCTTCGATACACAATTGATAGCGCTGGTTTTAGTCGAGCTGATAGATTGGCTGAACTAGCAACTGATTGTCATGGTCGTCGCTGAACAATAGTTGCGCTTCACTTCGATCACCCGCCATCTTTTGCCCTATTGATGATGATCAACTCTATCCGCATCAGAGCACAGTATTGAACCCTGATAACACAAATGCCAAGTGAAACTCGCAAGCGCCTTCCCAGTCAATGATGCCCTTGATAGAGAAGTCAGAGTCGACCATGATGTTGCTGTGGAACAAGTCCGTGTGGACCAGAGGCAATGGTCCTTCATTGTGCTTGATCAGGTCAGCAGCTGAAGAAGCCAGTAGACCTAGAAAAGCCTGAATAGACGCAAGTATTCTAGATCTCAGTGCAGTGATGAACATGCCTTCAGAGGCATTATCTGGAGACGGCAATCGACTATGTTTGATCTAGTCCTCGAGGAAGTCGGTTGCTGTGCTGAGGGGCCCTCCGATCTTTGTTCAGCCGTGAGCCGAACCTCGTGCGAACAATGGAATATGATGGAGACGTCCGTATCTTTCGTCTATACCTACACCGTTGTGGTATATCGCTGCCCCGACTAATCAACGAAGAGGACTGACGGGATGACTGACGGGGTGACTGTCACAGAGAAACGTCGATCGCAGGCTCATTCTTACAACGTTACCGCTTCTTTGCAATAATGGGGGAATTTAGTCTTCGTAACCTCTAGCACCTGTAGTAGATTTATATGTACCTAATGTGTTTCGCTGAATAGAAATCTTCAGTGTCGCTCCATCGTTAGTGACGTAGACTCTATTCATGTAAGTCTATTCCATTCAGGCTCGTCCCATTGCGCGCTCAATCTCAACCAACGCGGCCAACACCTTCTCCTCCTCTTGTCGTCTACCAATAATCTGCAGATTGATCGGGCTCCCCGCAAACTTCTCGGCATCATAAAGCTCGTACACGAATTTGTCGTGCTCGTTCTTCGGCGCATAAGCCGGGTCCTTCTTGTCCTTTGCTGGGTCAACTTTGGTGACGGGGAAGACCGCGCCAGGATAGTCAAGTAGGTTCCATTGCGAAGTGTATCCCCAGTAACGAGACTGCTCGTGTGGTGGCGCGGAACCAAAGGAGGGAGGACATAGGATGACATCAACTTCTCGTCCTGACTTGGCTGTGTCAGACCAGGCTTGACAGTACATGCTTTTGTACGCATCGCGTTCACGGCAAAGCTGTGTGTCTGGTCAGTGATTGTCTTCAAAACAAGGGATGATTTCGAAACCTACCTCCATGATTTCTGTGAAGTTGCGATCTTTCACCGACGCTTGCTCGTGCAGAATATGCTTGGTGAGCGGCAAGATCGGCTCACCCGACTCCTTGAAGAGGCCCAGAATCTCTTTCCCGCCATCAGGCCAGTACAGAGCCGAAAGAATATCCCACGCTTTCGAGTGGTTGAGCTTCTCGCAATCCCAGTTCACAACTTCCATGCCAGCCTTCTTACAAGCCTCCGCCACTTCCCGTAGGGCTCTTGTCATAGGCGGATGGGGCTGGACGACCCCGTCCCACCATTGAATTGCGATCTTTGGCGGCTTGTCGAAAGTATAAGGGGTCCAGTCTTTTGTTGTCAGTAAAGGATCGACGCGCCAGGGCTTTGCTGCGAGCGCGGCCTTCATCAGAAGCTCGAGGCCCTCGCGATCAACTGTCATTGGACCGGGGCAACCCGCTATAGTGTCTCGACCGGTGTAAGGTGCTCGAAGTCCCGTTGTCGAGATTCGCTTCATTGAGGGTCTGTGTTGGTTAGACTGGTGAAATCATAAGTTGGTGTTGGTGGCCGAGAACACTTACTTGAAGCCGTACACTCCGACATTGGCTGATGGCAGACGAATACTACCTCCAATATCCCCTCCAATACCCTACGGAGACATGTTAGCCTCTTGATCAACAATCACGTTTCGATACCTCACGTTAGCTTACCAAAAGACTGCCGCGCATGCCCAGAAGCGCTGACTCGCCTCCGGAGCTACCACCAGGTGTAAGCTCGCGATTCAGCGGGTGAACCGTCCTTCCATACACGTTGCTCTCCGTCTCGAGGTGCATGATGGCCTGCGGCTGCGTAGTCCTCGCGAAGAAGACGCATCCTTCGGCATAAAGCGAGTCAAATAGCAGATTAGAGCCGTGCGGCTTGCCAACCCACGCTGCTGCGGATGCCGTCGTGGTGACATTGTCGCCAACCATCCCCAGGTGCTCCTTGGTCGAGATGGGCAGTCCGAAAAGCATACCCTTCGGTTCGGGTAATGAGTCTAAGTATTTCGCTCTGGCGATTGCTTGGTCCCAGAGCAGTTCTGTCAGGCAATTCGTCTTCCATCGTGTTAGTCAATCGCATCCTCTAGACAGGCAAACAGGGTTCCTTACAGTTGCTTGTGCCAATGCCGCACGCCTCAGAAAGGCGCGAGTCACCTCCTCGACTGAGATACTTCTCTCGCGTAGAAGTGCCAGAAGCTCATTAATCTTGTACGATTCCGTGATCTCGATCTCGCGCGGCGTGAGCACGCTTTTCACGAGTTCCAGCGAATTCGAAGGCAGTGCTGTCGCCTTGGGAACACCTTGAAGCGGCGGTTCGACTTTTGCGAGCGAGGCATCGCGATGGTCTCGCGCGGCTTTGGCTTGTGCCTCCCAGGTGCTTGGTCCTTTGATTGCCATGTTGTGGTTGTGTGGGAGTCTTTGACTTGGTCACTGAAAAGAGGCAAGATGAGGAAGAAGATGCAAAGTCTCTACCGACGGAACAAGTATGCCGCTCACTATTATCCAGCTGATAACAGTTTCACAAGAGATCCATAGCTAAGCACAACTACGTTTACACATGCCCTCCGTCGTCTGAGCTGAAATAGCTACAAAGTCCCAAGACGGGTACCAACGGGTTGCACAATGTGGTCGGCAGCTAAAAGGGCAATAGTTGGCGTCCGATGTCGGGAAAGGCACTTGATGGGCACATTTCCCAACGCCTAGAATCCCTGGAAACCCTTGGATTAAGCTAGTAATTATGTGGGGGATGGATCGTGTTGCTGATAACGCTGTAGATACCGTCTGCCTGTCAAGGTCAAGTGTGGTGGAGTTGCTGAGCGTAAGAGCGAGTCGAGCCGAGATAGGATGCGAACATGTCATAGTAACTGAGCCGCTATCCAGGACTAGCATCCATACCTGCACGTTTCGCTTATGGCCTTTGATCCTATCATGGTTGGCTCATTGTTAACAGATGGAGATAGTGGAGCGCCGACTCAAAGCGTGGGAACTGGGAAGCCGCTCATCGCGTGGCCCTTCCTCTCTCAACTAACACCGCCTGAATTACCTATTCCCTGGATACGGTCCCGTATGACCTCTCGTGGGCCCAGGCGCCCCAGAGCAAGGACATCATGGGTCTCGCATCCGGCCCACAGAAGAGACGTCACAAGAGTTTCGCTGGATGCTGGACTTGTCGCGCGCGCAAGGTCAAGTGCGACGAGACAAGACCGTGCTGTCTCCAGTGTCGCCTCAAGGATCTGGACTGCGAGGGATATGAGGTGCGACTGCGATGGATGCCCCTCGAGGCTGGATCTTTTGCCGGGGACGACAATTTCGATAGGGAACAATGGCAGGATCGAAGCTCGATTGACTCACCTCTCCAACGGTCTCAAAGGAGCTTGATTGCTTGTGGTAAGAGGTCCCCGTACTGACAATGGCACTGTATCGTCTGTATGTCACGTCTTGTCCCGTCCATGCTGATCATCTACAATAGATGAGGATGCCCACCTCGATCTCCGGCAGTCGGACCTCGACGACATCTTCAATCGAATTGACAGTTACTCGCCCAACGCAGAGAAGAGACAGGAAAAGTCACCAGGGGCTTTCTTCCTGTCCAGCTTCGGCGTCTTCGAGGTTCAATCTCCCCCCAACGTGATAAGCCCTGCTCATCATGGCTTCCACGACAATCTCGCCATGCTGGCCAACATCGCCGCAGACTCTTGGATGCCGGATGATACACAGGACATCTTCAGCGCCGATTCGTTTGATGCGAGTCCGAACTTGGGCAACTATGGCTCGCTTCCACAGACCAATGATACCAGTACTGTGTTCACTCCGAGTCGCGAGTCGGCAGTGACATCAAGACCAGACACATCATCTGTTATCCAAACTCCCCGGCCTCAATTGGACGTCAGTGACAGCCAGCATCCGGAGAGAAGGGCGTCTTCAGCAAAACAACGGTCCATGTGGTGGAAGGACGACCGTGACGCCGTCATCTACAATCCGTCTCCATTTCAGATGCCCGAGGTTGAGCGCTTCCTAATGAACCACTACGTTCATCGAGTGGTCCACCTCTTCTGCGTCACAGATTACGAGAAGAGCCCTTGGAAGACGATACACCTGCCGCGGGTTCTCCAAAGTACCGGCCAGCTCAACTTACACGGTTCAACGACCAAAATACGGGAAGCGTTGAGGAATGCGCTACTCTCCATAAGCGCATTCTACCTGGCCAACGATAGCAGTTCGAGGGCATGTCAAAAGGAAGCTGGGACTTGGGCGAACGACGCCATCAAGTTCCGCGGTCGAGCGATCAAGCTGCTCAAAGAGACTGTTGAGAGCTCAACCCCAGAGTCGCGTCCAAAGTACAAGGAGCTGCTCGCCACGATGCTTTCCATGATCACGATCAATGTTAGTAGCACCAAGTCTCAAGTTTGGTGTGACTCGCTAACGGGCGAAACCAGGTCATGTCTGGTGATACAAGCACTTGCGGGATTCACCTCGACGGTGCTTTTCGCTTCATGAACCACGTGAGGGATTCAAAGAGCAAATACTCGTCCAAGGCACGGTCATTGCATCGCATATACTTCTACCTCCGAGTCATCTACGACAGCACAGCATGTCGCCATCTTGACAAGTCCACAACGTCGCCGGCTTCACCTGAAGTTGACTTCGGTACAGCACTCTCTGTGAGCTTACTGGACAAAGAAGCGGAAGACGATCCTGCCAAGTCGGTCCTGTCGCATGTTGCAGCGCCTCGAGCCTCTGTTGGGGAGTACGAATGCGTGTACGGCGTGCCTCAGAGCCTGTTGATCCTCCTCGCCCGGACCACAGACGTGATAGACCAGGTAGAGAACACACGCGCCAGCACTGGCGCTTTGACCCCAGCGCTCGAGGAGCAATGTAACGAGCTCGAATCGGACATCATCGACTGGAAGCCCGAGACACCCGTCGAAGAAGACGGCGCAAATCTCACCGCTAAAGTCATCGACCTCAACACCACCGCCTTCCACAACGCGCTCGTCATCTACTTCGCGCAACACATCCGCCTCATCCGGCACAGCTACCTCCGCACACACATCGAGACCGTGCTCAACAGCATCGAAGCCATCGAGAAGATCAACGCGGACAGCGGCAGCTTCTCGGCGCCGCTGTACTGGCCGGCGTTCATAGCGGGGAGCGAGGCGTTTGACGCGGGGTTCCAGGAGCGGTTCAAGGCGTGGTACGTGCAGGTGGAGAGTTACAGGCTGGCGTCGGTGAGGAGTGGGATTGATGTGTTGAGGCAGGTGTGGGAGGAGGGGCCGGCGATGCAGAGTAGGACGACGAGTCAGTGGCGGGTGGTGGTGCAGAAGACGGGAGCGAGACTGATGCTCAGCTGATGATGAATGAAGCTCAATTCCAAGATTTGATCGCGGATACTCATTTGATGTTCGCCAGACTGTGGGTAGTATGTTGCATATGTCCTTGTTCCAGGCTGTTGCTGATTCGAGTCCTGGCCCGGCGAATAAAGCTGCGGCCCGTCACAATCATCTATTTAAATGTCTTCAAGGCTTCTCGAATATGTGTGAAGACTGCTCGTGTATGTCACTGTAGTAGGTGTGTTTTCAAGACAAAATTTTCTAACATCCCCAAATGCTGATCAACCATGAGTTTTGGTTGTTTATAAGGGTCGTTATCCGTGGGTGCAATTTGTCTAAGCAAGAAGCACAGTCGATAATGTTGACTACCAATATTACTATAGACTATGGAAAATCAGCATCTTACTAGACCAAACTTCCCCCAAGACTTTAATATCCTAGTTTCTCTTAAAGATGACCCCTTGCGCAGGCTCCAGCATCTGGCTAATCTCTGTAGGGTACCTTCCTACGAGAGTATCTACCTATCCCGGTGAAGGACAAGGTACCCTCTGAAGACGGGATATACCGGCTGCAGATCAAACTTAGGACAGTCATAGGAATTTCCTTCTTCTATCCGCGGATCATTCTGAACAGCTACCCATTTCCTACTGGCCGTGCACTCAGCATCCAGCGCGCAATTTGCAGCGACGAGTTAGGTAGCCCTGTCGATCGGGCAGACACGGCTTGGTGCGGAATAGAGCCGACGATGGATCCACCCCCCACCATCCATCGATGTTCCAGATGCTCCAGTTGCAGGTCACTTGCGCTGCAGTTCTCCAGCGTGAACGTTGATGTGTGGGGAGCCGAGGTTCCATTGTGGGGGGGCGCCGAACCCCAGATCCCCGGAGGTCCGACGATGCGGTCATGAGTCCGAGGTTGTGATATCTACTTGTATGTCTGTGATGAGGTGAATTGTCTGAATTATCTGAAATAGTAATGTGAAGATAGTCGCTGATTTGGAATCAGTCGAATGTGATGCTCTGGTCAGATGACATCAAGGTGCTCTGGCCTTTAGTGAGCCAAGCCACCTGTGGTGTTCAACTGAACGTTACTAGGCCCAGTGGCTGCCTTCACAGGGGATCCTCTTCCCTGCACCAAGTCGCGCCTTCAGCTGTACAACACCGCTGTTCCCCGGATCCTCAGAGCGCCGGATACTCCCTGAGGCCCCGGAGCTCGGCCTTTGGCTCTACTACTAAAAGTTGACGCTTGCCTGTGAGGGGAAGTTCTAGTAGTAACTTGCCTACCTGCGCTCATCCCTTCCTCCTTGTAAATACGTCAGTGCTCCAGCTGGTGATTCTCTTCCTCTTCCACTCCCTCTCTCCCCTCCTCATATTCTGCAGGACTTCGTGACCGCGACCCTTCCTACCATCTACCGGCCTGCATCGCATCTCGACCCTCCATCATTCACCATCTCAATCTGCAGCCTTATATCGCGGTACCCGCAGCCAATCACCCTCGTTTACAATCCTCTCCGGTCCTCAGCACGGCCCCTGTCAGCACTGTCCCAACTTAAACCACAGCCGCCGCCAGTATGCCTATCAAGTCGCTGTTCGCGGACGTCGACATGACGCCTGTGGACGTCTGGTCCTACTTTGCCCACACGCCCAGAGAGTACGCATACGACCACAGTAAGCTTCCAGACTCTCCATTGTTTTTAGCTGATTGCAAGCTTCGTATCTGACAATGGTACAGCTCTTCTGATCGACGGCGATACCGAGCGCTCTTACACCTATCAGCAAATCATCGACCTCTCCACGCGCTTCGGCTCAGGCCTTGCACACTCTTACTCATGGCGCAAAGGCGACGTTCTCGGATTCTTCACGCCAAACAATATCGACACACCTGTCGTTAACTTTGGTGTCCAATGGGCCGGTGGCATTTCTTCCCCAGCCAATCCTACCTACACTGTTGATGAGCTCGCCAGGCAGCTTAAGGACTCAGGTGCGCGGGCCTTGATCACCCAGGCGCCGTTCCTTGAGAATGCGAAGCGTGCAGCGCACATGGCTGGCATCGATGATAGTATGGTGTGGCTTCTCGGCGACCAGAGGGATCCGACTGGAAAGCACAAGCACTGGACGGACATCTCGGCCGACAAGGCGTGGTTGAAACCCAAACGACCCAGCATCGACCCGGAGAAGGACATCTGCTACCTGGTTTATAGCTCAGTCAGTCACTTGATGAGGCGTCATTCTCGGCTACCACTAACAGCACACAGGGTACAACGGGCATGCCCAAGGGCGTCATGCTCACACATCGTAACATTGTTTCCAACGCTCGACAGGCTTACAGAGTGGAAGCCAAGTCGTTGAGTTGGGATTCAGACTCGCAGCTCATCATGCTGCCCTTCTTCCATATTTACGTACGTCAACCGGACCAGCTCAGTCGGCCATCTTCCACGTAGCTAACAATGCCTAGGGTCTTTCTGTGAACCTCGCCGCAACATGGAATAGCGGAGCACCTGGTATTGTCATGGCCAAATGGGACACGGAGCGCGCATGCCAGCTCATCCAGAAGTACCGTATCACCTTCATCTACTCACCACCACCGGTAATCCTCGCCCTTTCCAAGCAGCCTGTCGTCGATAAGTACGATCTCAGCTCCATCAAGTGGATCAATAGCGGTGCCGCACCGCTTGGCCGGTCTCTCGTACAGGGCGTTTGGGAGAGACTCAGCGTCATCGTCAAGCAGGGGTACGGGCTCAGCGAGACAAGTCCCACCACGCATAGCCAGTTTCAGGACGAATTCTGGAAGTTCCAGGGTTCAGTGGGAAAGCTATATCCAGGCATGCAGGCCAGTATCGTGGATGAGCAGGGCAACGAGGTCCCGCAAGGCGAGGTGAGTTTTCCACATAGCTTTGCATGACCGACTGAGATTGACTAACATAATCAACAGCCTGGAGAGCTTCTGCTCAAGGGTCCCAACGTCTTCAGCGGCTACTGGAAGCGCCCCGAGCTCAACAAGGACACTTTCACTGAGGACGGTTGGTTCAAGACGGGAGACGTTGCATTAGTCGATAAGCATGGCAACTTCTACATTACCGACCGTATCAAAGAGCTCATCAAGTACAGTACGTTCTCCAGGCTTCGGGTTTCCATATCTTGGCATCGGCTAACCTACCGTCAATAGAGGGTTTCCAGGTTCCCCCAGCCGAGCTGGAAGCTCACCTCGTTGGCCGCACAGACGTGGCCGACGCCTGCGTCATCGGTGTCTGGGACGAGGAGCGCCAGTCGGAGGTGCCGCGTGCGTACATCGCCTTGACCCAGGGTGTGGAGGCTACGGATGAGCTGGCAAAGGAGATTGTGGCGTGGATGGAAAAAGAAGTCGCGCCTCCAAAACGGCTAAGGGGCGGTGTCAAGTTCGTCCCATCGATACCCAAGTCGCCGTCAGGGAAGATCCTGAGGAGGCTGCTGAGAGACCAGGTGTTGAAGGAGGAAAAGGAGAAGAAGGGACCGCAGGCGAAATTGTAAGCCAGCATTGTGCTACAGGACCTTGCAAGTTGGAGAGTAATGTACATAATGGTATTTTGACCCAAGTTTTACAGGTTTGTTGTCGTGTATGAACTGAAACGACAATGGTGGTTTATCCCATGCGCTCAGCCTCGTCTAGGAGCTTCTCCACGCTGAACTGCTCGTTACCTGTGGCGAACCACTCAAGCAGCTGCCTCCTCGCGTCGGCTCTAGTCTTCCTCTCCCCTGTCAGCTCTCCCTGCGTAGTGTCCCAGCCACCATAGAACTTCTGCAGACACATGACCAGCCACTTTGCCTGCTCGGGCTCCATGCCCCGGCCATCCACAACCTGACCCTGCATGAGCGCCACGCCGGCCTGCTCATCCATCAGATCGAGGTGGTGCGTGACGGTCGTGTGTGGCTGGGCGAACTCGCCGCGAGCTTTGTACTCCGCCAGCTGGGTGAAGAGAACGGTGGACGTGCGCGTCTCGTTGTCAAAGGTCCATTGGATGAAGTGAATCTCGGCACCTTGTTCGGGGTGAGGGACGGGGAGGACGAATTGGGGTGCGGTGCGGGCCGCATCCTCCATGGCGCGGTAGACTGCCGAGGGGATAGCAGCGCAGAGGGTATTCGGGGAGGAGGCGTGGCGGAGACGCCAGATCGTGGATACCTCCTTTTCGGGAAGGGCCCGGACCTTTTCGAGGTCAAGGAAGTCGTCGAGAGTCTTGATACCGGGGTTCGAGGAGGATGAAGCGGCTCTGGGGCCCTTGTCGGCATTGGGCTGCTTGACTGGCGTCTCTGGTGCTTGTGGGATTCTAGGCTCGCCCGGTGGTGCCTGCGACGGCGACGAGGGCGCATTGGGATGCGATCCCGGCATCGGCTTATCGGCGTTCGGCTGTGTCACTGGCGTCTCCGGCGCCTGAGGAATCTCTGGCGCACCCTCTGGTCTGTTCGGGTCGAGCTGTCCTCCCGGGGGATCCCCTACACCTTGTGGCATGGGCGGCGCGGCAGCATCTCTTCTCCTCTGCTCGGCAATCTTATCGGCATACGCAGCTTTCAGGTCATTGAGCGTAGCGAATCCCTCTTCGCGCGCACGCTCGTCGAGTTTGGAACGGTACTTGTCGAGGATCTCGTGCTGGCGAGGAGTCGTGGCGAGGAAGCGTACGTCGTGAACCTGGGCCCAGCGGCGTTGGGATGTGAAGCGAGGGGAGCGGCGGATGGCGAGGTGCCGCAATGAGGGTAGCCGGAGTGATGCCATGACTGTTGACACGGCAATTGAGTGTTGATGGTATTTGTGGTAGATGTGGAAGAGGGAGAAGTCGGGGCGGCAGCAGCTGGTTTCGTCATTTTGCTTCTCGTCATCGATGGACTTCACTGTGGGTCTGAGCATAACCCTAGAGTAACCCTGGGCCAGGTTGTTCTCGAGACCGGCATCGGCGAAAAAGAAGAGGACATGGAGACGACAAAGACACTCTCACTCTCAAATCTCTATCTACACTGACTCTGCTTGCTTTCAGGGAGTCAAACATTCTCTCCGAGGACACAATCTGCTTTATCATCTTGTAGACCAAGGCAGGTTCCAGGGACGCGACCGGAATCGACCTCACATCACCCCGCCAGAACTGCGACTTTTCCAGATTCACCCCGCCATACAATAAGGAAAGCCGACGACAGGCCACAGGTTGAAGCGACTCAGTCTAACATATCTTACGAATCAAGTCTCAGCAACTAGTCTGATTCATCAGATACTGGAGGCTCATTTCCCCCAGCGGCAGCCACCATGGCCGACTTCAGGCAACTCGCCCTCGAGTTTGTCCTGGCCGAAAACGAAGCCAAGCAGACCTCCCTCGCAAAGCAGGCAGCCTCAGGTCGGTCCCTATATTCTGCCATTAAGACGCCTTGAGATTACTAACGCGGCTCACAGAGATCCAACATGGCGATGCCAGCAGTAATCCTGTGGCCCGGTGGGTAGAGTCGGTCCAGCCGTGGATGCCTGGTAGCAACGACGACGACGTTGTCGAAGGTCAAGACACGCCGGACTGGACCTCAAGAGCAAAGGGTAATTCCATCTTACCTATAATAACTCGTTGAATCACGCTGACGATGACATCAGCCCTCGACTTCCTGTCCAGCACGCTTCATCATCTGGATCCCGCATTCCTCAAACCCAGCCAAGGCAAGCTATCCTTTTGCCACACCTCGAACTTCATCAACTAACTGATATCAAGTGAAATTACTCGTCAGCTTCTTTGGCGCTATGTTCGATATTGATCACAAGGCCGGCATCATGGCATCTGCTACCGCTCTCTCCAAGATTAGACAGATGAAGTCCTTCCAGCCATCAAGCGGCAACGAAATCATCTCAAAACTCTGCGCCCTCAAGGATGACTTCTCAAGGCAAGCATCCGTCACTCGTCTTGCTGTATATGAACTTTTGAGGTCACTCATCACGAGCCCTGATGTCGCCAAGGACTTGAAGCAACGCCATGGTGAGACAGCTGCCTTCATGAAGGAGCTGCTCCAACTTTGTTCTAGCGAAAGGGACCCCGACTGTTTGCTTGTCTGGTTTGATATCCAGAGATACTTCCTCGCTGAATACCCTGCGACGCAAGAGATCCTGGAGGACGTTTACAATATCTTCAAGGCTTACTTCCCCATCACACTCCCACGGATCGCTCAGAGTAACGTCACGCCTGACGAGCTCAAAATGTCGTTACGGCGCTGCTTCGCTGCCAACCAGCGCTTGGCTCACCTGACTATTCCGTTCCTCGTCGGCAAGATGGACCAAGGTGCATCGATCACAGTCAATGTCAAGGTGAGTATGCTTCGCAAGCCCTGAGCGCAGCGTCTGACTAGTCACAGATTGATATCCTGAAAACGCTTCAACATTGTCTCGAGAGCTACGAGGACAAGAAGGCGTCAATAGCGCCATATTTCAAGGACATCTGGGGCAGTCTGAAGTACGAGGTCAGGAATGGCGAGATCGAAGACACCATCTGGGCGACTCTCGAAGTCCTTAAGACGCTCGCCACTCGCCTGGATGGCGATGACCTTCGCGACTACACATTGACTGTCACGCGAGATTGCGTTGTCGACCTCTCCAACATCACATACACCGCTCCATCTGGCCGTCTCCTTGTCGCCGTTCTGAGTGCAAACCCCAGCGCTTTCTTGCTCATGGCGTCTCCCACGATCACCCACCTCAAGGAGAACTTGCGACATCCAAAGACACCCGACCATAATCAAGACTTGCTCAAGATCCTACATGTACTCCTTGAGACGAGACTCCTCCTTTCCAACGTCAAGATGACTCCAGAGCAGAAGAAGGAGTTCCAGAGTATCGACAACATCTTCAAGAACCTCTACGCTGAAGTTCTGAGGACTCCTGTTCAAGCAGGAAGTCGCACCACTTCCACCGAGGACGAGCTCAAGATCTCTATGCGAGCCGTTCAAGCCACTGGCGCACTTGCTTGCCAGGTCAAGCCTATCTTTACGGACAGTGACTCGTCGGATGGTGCTACTTACCCACGGCTTCTCGAAGACAGTGTCTGTCTCGACATTTGCAATGACTTGTTCACTATCTTTACGCAGACTGCTTGGGCACCCGAAAAGCAAAGAAGCACCGACGATGTGCTCAATGAGACAGCAAGGGCTCTCCAGCGAGCGATCGAGGTGTACGGCGTGGGCTTTGAGATATTGCGGGACCAAGCTATCAGTATCATCCGTCAAGAGTGGTCAAACAACGGTGCTGCTGGCGTTCCAGCCATCCGCGCTCTCGGTCCCTTACTTGCTTTTGTTGGGTGCTCTAAGCTGTCAGGGGATGGGACCCCCGCCCTCAAGGAGTTTGAGCAACTCGTTGTTCGCCTGAGCACTGAGTTTCTTGACGCCATAAACGCAGGCGCCGACTCTGCGGCACGCTCGGCCATTGCCGCTGCCATCGAATCGGTCTTCCGCTACTTCAACGACGCGTGTCCAACATCTGCAGCTGATGCCAATCCATTCTCTTTCGGCGACGAGGCATCATGGTTAGAGTACATCCAATCCGAACTACCCTCCTTGAAACTTTTGGAAGGTCACGAAACCACCACAAGTACGGGGGCGCCGGAGAGTCTGCCGCCTGTTGCGCCTGGCGGAATTCGTCAGCAATTCCTTCTCGCAGGCCTAGCTGTTGCGAGAGCAGTGTACCTTCGTGTAACTGAAGCGGTCGCGGGCTCAACCTCAGCCATACGCATCAAGAGTGGCATCCTGTCTTCAGACACCTCGTCCGAGTATCAATTCCTGCACCATGTCGCATCGCTAGCAGGCTTTATCGTCCACGAGATGAGTGAGCAACAGCAGCTGTCGCTGAACGTGCAGAACTTTGCTCTCAACGTCTTCCACGACAATGTCACTCCTGTTCCTGCTGGCCAGGACTTGTCATTGTCCGACTCAGATGATCGCTGGGATTGGTTAATCACGGGCGATGCAAGTGTTCTGTCGTTCAGCATCCTTGAAGTCCTTCGACCGTCCTCGATTGCTGTGCTTGTAAGTCGCAAAGGCAGCGTTTCCTCAATACACTTCGCTAACTTTAGACATTATAGTTCGACGGGGGCATCGCTCAGAACATCATCGCACGAGCCTCATCTCAGGCTACACCTAAGGGGTCGTCGGTCATCACACCTGTTCTCAGTGTCCTTTCCAACAAATATGTCATTGAGAACATCCCGGAGCTTATGGCTCTCCTTGAGCAGAACGCCAATGCAGCACTCAAGAGCGCAGAAGCCAACAGCGACGCCACTGCTGGGCTCGAGAATCTGAACTTCATCTACGCCATTGTATGTGGCATTGTCCGCCGCTACTCCAGCAAGAAGGCCGAGGGGCTTCTCAAATTCGTACGTGACGGGCCAGCGCATCCCACATTTGGCGCCCAGCTCGCGCAAAGAATGGGCATGTTAGTCGCGCCACACCCTTACTTGACGAAGACGAACTATGCTGTGGTTAAACCACTGTGGATGCAGAGGGTGTACTTTGAGCTGGTTGGGCCAATGCTGAAGCTGGCAACTGACCAAAATGCGGAAGCAACTGTCCGCACGAACTTTTCCGTCGCAGTTGTCCTCATGCTCCGCCATATGACGTTCTCCATCTACGAAGCGGATGCAGACCAAGTCGTCCGGATTACAATATCAACAGCCCAGTCATTCGGCTCCGGACTAGAGGCCCTCGCCGCTCTCGACGTTTTGCAAAATATCCTCCTTGAGGCTCCCGAGAAGGGCCAAGACCACCTGCGAAGCATTATCAACATCTGCGTGCCCGCCTTCACATCCCAGCAGACAGCAGGCGCCGACACGCAGCAGGCCGCCATTGGGAAGCTCGCGCTGGAAATCGTCGGTGGATTGCCAAAGATGTACGAGGCGAGGAGGCTAGTTCAGTTCGTACCGAGATTGGAAAGGGAGTTAACGCTGGCTTGCGGGCATGGGGTGCGTGATCTGAGGAGACTGGCCAGGTTAGCCAGGCAAGCTTGGGCACCTCTGAAGTAAAACAGGATGACTACGATATATGCGATTATAGAAAGGTGCAGTCAGGGAAGATGGATGATTTAGTATAGAATTGGGATCACCAGGAGACACATAGATCCAACTGAATGTATTTGTCAATTTTGCTCGGGCTGACATCAGAGGGATGCGGTTTTCGCAAGCGTGTCAACCCTTTCCCGCATGAGACTCCTAACCTCTCCTCTTCTTGCTGCCCTTCTTCCCTTCCGCCTCAACTGCTGTCGTGTCCGCCACTGCTGCCGCTGAAGCATCTCCGCCAGTCACCAGGTCCAAAAGTTCCACATTATCACCCAGCAGAGTCTGCGAGCTGGTGACGACCCTCTTGGGATCGTATTTGCCAATCAGGGGGACAGAAGTGGCAAGGAACTCTTGGAAGGGCTTCGCGACGAAGAGGCCGCTCTCGTCGAACCAGTTTGTGAAGGAGCGCTCGGTCTTTGTGATGATTGGCTTGGGGGCCTCCTTGCTGCTGTCGTCAACGACATCGGTGATTGCAATGTCGAGGCTGTACATGTGCGTGTACTTCTTGGATGAGGTGGCGATGGAGATCTAGGGAAGAAGAGTCAGCTACTGGGGCCGCCAACAGGAAGCACAGCTGGAGGGAAGCCCATACCTCCTTCTTGCCGTCGGGTGAGGTTGCAAGATATACTTGACCCCTTTCCACATCCTTCTGCCACTTCATCATGCCATAGTTGAGGACACTGTAGCATCCGACGGCGGCAAAGGTCCAAGTCTTGGTCCTCTCAAACCCAAGGTAGTAGTCCCATGCGAAGCAGGCTACAGCGAGGAGGAAGGCGCCGTAACCCAATGCTAAGCGGACATCGGCGAGAAAGTGGATCTGCTTGAACTTGAGAGAGTTGAGGTAGTTGGGGATCGCATCGTCTGACGTATTCTTGAGGTCTGCAGGAATCACAATGATTAGCTGAGGGTCGTTGTCGCAAGGGAGAGCCGTAGTCGAGGCAACACGCACCGGACTGGTTATAAAGCGACACTTTATTTGATTGCGACATTGTGACGATAAGGTGGCCAAGCTTCGGATGCCTTCGACTGACAATCTCAGCAGGATGAGCCGAATTGTGCAGAGGATAAGTTGAGCTGGAAGCGCTGGTGTAAGATGGTCGACGCGAGCTCTCGTGGGGTTCAAAGGGAAAGCTGTCCTGTCGTCAGTGCTGGTGGGTCAAGGGACAGCCTGGCGCAACTCCCACTGTACCTTAGCCACCCACTGCTCGAGGTGGAGTTTGTCCCCGGCGCCGGCTGAAATCAAGCTCCGCGAGACAAGTCGCATCATCTCAGCAACCTCCCACCACGACTCTACGACCGCCAAAGAGCTACCCCAACAGCATCGCGGCGCCACGACACTCCTCACGTACCCGCGTCGACTGGCTCTTTTCGAAAGGCAGACATCATGTCAAACATCCCGGTGCAGACCCTTCACAGGGATCCCCAGTTATTGTGAGCTTCATCACCCATAAGCGACCATTAATTGGCTCTTGACGGCAGCTCGCTAACATTCCAACTCCTCAGCTACTGGATCCTGATCCCTATCACCATTGTCATGGTCTTGACCGGTGTTCTGCGCCACTATGCTTCGGTTCTTCTCGCCCCTGGCGTCAAGAAGATCGACGCGAGGACCACACGCGAGCAACGCTCCCTCACTCACGGTGTCGCCCTGCGGAACAATCACCACGTACTCTCCCAGAAGTCCTTCGACACCCGCCGCGAGAATCTCATCGCCGGCTTCAACTCTGGCGAGTATCTTGCTGCACCGGATAAGAAGGGCCAGCCTCCGGCCAACCCGCTGACGGATCCGGGTGCGATGGACGGCATGATGGGCATGATGAAGAACAACATGGCGATGATCATCCCCAACACGCTTATCATGAGCTGGATCAATGCTTTCTTCAGCGGCTACGTTATCAGTACGGTTCTAACGGACTTGTGGTGTTTTTGAGCCAAAGCTAACACCCGTCTAGTGAAACTACCGTTCCCCATCACTATCAAGTTCAAGAGCATGCTTCAAGCTGGCGTGCAGACCAAGGACATGGACCCTCGCTGGATGTCCAGTATCTCCTGGTACTTCCTCTGCATCTTCGGTCTGCAATTTGTCTACGTCTTCCTCCTTGGCAGCGACAACGGTATGCTTCCCTACTCTACTCCTTCACATACGCCGCTCGTGCTGACTTCTCCCAGCCGCCAGCCAGGTCCAGCAGCAGATGCAGCAGCAGCAGCAACAAATGAACCCCATGGGCGGTCCCGGCAACGACCCTCACAAGCAGTTCAAGACTGAGGCGGAGAACCTTGCCGTCGTCGAGCACTTCTCCGTACTTGACGAGGTTGAGGAGCGTCTGCTCAAGGGTATCAAGGTGTGAGCATTGAGATACGTGTGACGTATATGGCAAATCCAAAGTCTAGACTGTACAATGAGCGCGCAAATTGACAATCAACCATCCCACCAAAGGCAAACACCGAGGCCCTCTCGTGCCATGCTGCCCTTGATCTTGTATGGTGGTAATGCGACCACCTCATCGCCTTTGGGAGGTCCCGCCGGAGTTTGGTCGTGCCACTCCTCGTCTACGACCTGGAACCGCACTGTCTCGTGATTATCGTAGAAAAGACCCTCTCCGTCGAAGTTCCAGATCCAGAGCTGCTCGCTGTGATTGCTAGAGTGGCTGGTCAGTGTCCCAGCGATCTGATGACGAGGCGACAGTGCACGTACTATTCGGCGCCTTGTGGGAGTTCTGAGTAAGGAATGAAAATTTCATCGAAGAACTCAGTGCGAACATTGATGCCATTGACCGTCGAGCTGCGGATCTTGCCGAGCATTACCTCGCCCTTGAAGGGTCGGAAAACAATCATCCTGAATTCGACTACAGTAGAGTCAGGGCGCCTGAACCAAGTCATGAGAAAAGGATTGCATCATACCATTGACGTTGACCAAGCCTGTGCCATGGCCGATCAAGCCTTCTGACGTCCAAAGAATATCATAGAGGCTGATGCAAAGACCAATCTTTTGAATAACCTGCACCAACAGGTGAGCTGGGGTCTGGTTTACATCTAGTCGTCGTCAAGCGTCATACCTTGTTAGAGTACTTTGCGTTCAGATTGTCCTCGATTGCATCAATGCTGCGTTTTGAGAAGTCTTCGGGTGCGATCTGGACCAGATCCGCGATTTTGGTCTGTATCACCGGTCAGTTGCAGTCTGCTAACGTATCACACACCCGTTAGAAGACTCACGAGAATGAACATGATGGCAACGATGACAGCAAACGCCCTTCAACAGGCGTCACACCCGGGGCTATGACGACTCTGATGAAGAGCACGGGACCATCTCTTGCCTATCGATTGAAAACGGTGCCGGCACCGGAGTCGAGCATGGATTTCGTTTGATGGCGTCGATCTGAAGCCTTCTGGGATAACTTTTTGGGCGGCAGAAAACCGTCATGCCCCTCCATGCCACTGTCCGTTCGCGTCAAGAGAGTCCCTTTTAGTGTGCTACGCTCACTGAAGTTGGCTCACCAGCGCACTTGACCGCCCTAGCCAGGCGGCATTCAGCTGACTCATCCGCTACCGGAGGGACCCTTGCTCTGCTGTTCTGCTGTGACCCGCCTACGATTTCCCTAAACGAAAAGAGGTGCCTGAGCTTCGTCCTGAGCCGCGAAAAGCTTCACCGCGTCGCACCTTCGTCCCTCTAATCTGCGCCTTGTCCTCCCCCATTTCCCATCTGCCCACCACCTGAGGACACGTTCCTCACCGACCTTGTCGTCTAGACGGATTGTTGCTCACGGACCAACTCTGGTGTCTCCTTTTGTGTCACTGCTCAGACACAAGGCGTGTCTCCCTCATCGTGTCCTCAATACCTTTTCCCGAGCCTACAACGTCTTCCTCACCGTCTTCCTCTGTCCTTTGCTTTTTCGGCATTCCCTCTCGTTGTGCTATCATTGCTTTCCTCAACACTCACAGAGTCACTACCAGCTAGGCTGGACACAGAGTAACCGGAGTTCCCTTGAGGTATCTTGTTTCCGTCTCCTAAGACCAGACTCTCCTAGGGAACAGTCACAATGTCGTCCTATGGCTACGGCCCTCCACCGCCGCCGCCGTCTGCCAACCCGAGTGGCTATGGTCACCCAAGCGGCCCATACCCCCAGCACAGTGGCAGCCGCGGGGGTGGACAACATAGTCGTGGTCGGGGCGGAGGAGGACAGTATGGTGGTCGAAGCGACTATCAAACGTCGCCTCCAGCTCACTACGATTACGCAGGACAGCAGTCGTATCACGGTCCTCGACAACCACCTGTTCCGTACGCAGTTTCCCAACCCCAAGCCCATGGCTACCACCAACAGCCCACCCACTGGCCTGCCGATCACGGCCACGCTCAGCATCACCAGCAGCCTCACGCGCCGCAACCACTGTCTGCTGCCAACTACCATCCAAACTACGCGCCTCAGCCCTACCCACAGACCGCACAATACCCGCAGCAACAGCAGCAGCCAGCTTATGGTTCTCCCCAACAATACGCGTCAAGCTATCCTGGCCCGTCACCACCTAATGTGCCACATTGGACAGGGCAGTCCGCGACGCAGGCGCCTACATACACCACCGGTCGTGGACGAGGTGGTGTGAAACCACACAATGGTGGTGGCCGGCCAGGGAGATCTGGCTATGAACACGAGCAAGTGCCTCCTGTTGCACACGGTAGCTACAGCCAGCCGTATCCGCACGACCCTCGAGCGAGCCACTACCCCCCGCCAACTTACGCATATGCTGCACCGCCGCCTCCACCCGAGCCTGTGGTTCGACAAGAGTCATACTATGTTCAGCCTGGTCACAATCGACGTGGGCGAGGAGGCAGGGATCACGGTGGGCGTGGCAGAGGCGGCCATCACGGTGGCAACCGTGGAGGGCACCATGCCGCTGACAAGGGCCGACACCAAGAGCGAAAAGCCTCACAGCAGGACAACGCCCAACAGAAGCCTGCCGAGGCTCCTGCTGTAGGCAAGAAGAAGAAAAGAAAGACCAACACCCTGGGTTTGACGCCAGGCAATGAGTCAGAGTCTGAGGATGATGAAGGCGAAGAGAAGGTGCTCACAGATTTGATTGGCAAGGAAGCGCTTGTGTAAGTGAGCCAGTACGGTTACTGAGAGTTGGACTAATGTTTCATAGCATCAAAGATGTTGCTGCCTATCTCGCGGAGCGGAAGAAACACTTCCCTACGAAAGCAAGGGTTGAGGCCAAGAAAGCAGCCGAGCTGGCACGTACCGAAGAGGATAAAGCAGCTGTGCTGGAGAGGCAAGCTGACAAGCTCCGAAAACAATTGCGCAAGGTGGAATCATCTATCAAGCGAAAGCGCGAACAGGGAGATGAAGGTGACGACATGAGAGACTCATCGCCGGAAGAGTCATCGGATGATGAGAAGCCCGAAGTCATGTCTTCTAAATCCCCGAAACAAGCTGCACTCCCTCCTCCAGCCAAGAAGGCGGATATTACCAAGCACTGCAAGTACTACTCTACCGGTGGCAGCTGTGGCAAGAAGGGCAAGTGTCGCTTCCGCCATGACCCAGAAGTCAGAGAAGCTGCGATGAAAGAGCGTGAGGCAAACAACGGCAGGCTCACCATCCAGCAACGTTTGATCCTCAACGATAAAGATCAAGAGGATCTGACTGTGCTTCAGTCCATTCAATACCTGCGGGAGAAAGGACTCATGAGCGAGGCTGACGCCGAAGCGAAGAAGGTGGCCGATAATGAAGCACCTAAGCCAGTGGCTGAGGCAAAGTCGGAAATCAAGCAAGCACCCGGGCCTGAGGATGCGACATCTGGGCAATCTCAACAGCAGCCTACCAAAACTAGTTTGCTTCCTGCTGCACCGTCATCACTTCCCGCTCCGCCGCTCAAGCGAGAGCCCATCTCGAAGGGGCCTAATCGTCAAAATCCTCCGTCTCCCCCTGCCGCTGCAGGTGATGGTAATAACGCCAAGGACGTGAAGCACTATCAAGGGTGGCTGCTCAAGCCCTATGGCGGCAAAAGCGACGATCTGCCCTAGCAAAGCTCTTGACGCACGGTCGCAAGTGGGAGTGTTTTGAGCATACTCAGGTCGAGGCAGTAGCCTCAGTCCAGGTCACATTGATATGATGAGCTTGTGCAGGAAGTGCCATATCCGCAGATCCGATTTCCGTCGACTTTGGTCTGCGGCATGGGCATGTGCTGTCTTTCTGTACCATCAGTGCCACTAGGAGGGCACTTATCTCTTTGGTCTTGTGGCGAATGATGTTTGCATTAGCGGTTTGGCGTTTGGACGTAGACATCGGTTCGTTTTGGGTTTGCCATTGCGAGCATCGTTGCAAACATGGTCACTTGAAATACACTTGGAACGGGCATGACGAAAATGACAGGCATCATAGATTTTGAATTCTCACACCTTTCTCTCGCTTAGTAAATGCTCCAAGTACTCTAAGATATGCATGTGATGAGGTGGAAATCAGAAACAGTCAACGCAAAATCCAAACTCCATCGCTTTGAGCGGATCGCGACCAGCCGTCAGTCTCGTCCATTGGTTGGCCCGTGCCGGAATGCTGAACATGACGGATACCTTGCTGCCGTAACCGCACCTCGTCCCCTCCAGCGCCACCTATAAGCAGTATAGTTCAGACATTGAAAGAAAAGAAGACGAGCCAAAGAGCTGAAATACGACAGTGGCCAAATGAAAAAGCGAACAGATACCACGGCTGTAGCAGTAGCTACGCCACAGGTCAGCGGCGCTTCGAGCGTAGCTCCTCCAGTGCCCTGCGCTTCCTCTCCTCCTTTGACCTCTTCAGCATCTCCTCCCTACGCTGCTCCTCTAAGTCCTCCTGACGAGCAATGCGCTCAGCACGGCGCTCCTCGCTGTCGATGTCGTCCAGACCAGCCTCCATGTCCGAGGAAGCATCGGAAGCATACTCGTACCGCGGTCCGCCCTGCTCGTCTTCTTCGTCGTCGTAGTCGATGAAATCGTCCATATCCTCGTCATAGTCGTCCTGGTCATAACGAGAGCGGCCTGCCGGGCGAGTCTTCGGCGCGTTGAGAAGTGCGCCGCCGCGTGGCATGGGTTTACTGCTTGCACGCTTGGTGGGAGAGGAGGGTGGTTTGCCTCGGGAGGTGCCAGTGTAACTACTCGTCTGGGATAGTTTTTTGAGCTTGCGTTCTTGCTCACGGTCAAGCTGTGCCTGTTGTTTGGCGTTTACGCCTTTGGCTTTCGTCGCGGGTTCTGATCGTTCGGGGCGGTCGGGACGAGATGGGCGAGCTTGGCCGTTTGCTGTTGGGCCATTCCTTGCAGAGCCTACTGGCCGTTGAGATGAGGACCCGGAATATGGTGCAGGACGTTTTCCGGGAATATGACGCTGCTCGGCCTTGGCTTCCTTCTCTCTCTTGATGATTCCGCCCTCCACCTTCTTGTGTTGGATTCTGCCAACCTGGGTCGTTGCAGCCTGGGCCTTGGCTCTTGCCATAATTTCCGCATACGATCCCTTCTTTGGTGCCTTCCCTACTGGGGTTGATGCAGTTGCATTTGATGCCGGCGCAGAGGTAGGTCGTGGGCTAGGCTGTGGTTTCGTGATCCGGTTCGCTCCGTTCATCGGCTTCGATGAGATCAAGCCAGGTTTACTCGCACTTCCGACAGATCTTGATGCGGAGGACACCGACTTGTCCAGAGGTCGGGATGACTGGGCCGATTTCGACGCGGCGTCGCCTATGCGAGGAGTCTTCGGGGCATCGCTTCGGCTGTCATCGTTGGCCTTGCGTTTAGGCACGATATTGAGCCGCGGAAGTGCAGGCTTCGGTGCCGTTGTTGAGGAGTCGCCGCCAATCTGCGCGAGAAGATCACCGATCTGGAAGCGTATTAGCGAGGTCTGATTCCCCCAGATGGATACATGCCGCATGACTCACTGCCATGTTTGCGATGACCCAAGACTGGGACGTGTCTAGGAGTTGGGAAAGCACAGGGTAGTCGGCGTCGGTGGTGAATGTGGCCTGGTAAGTGACTCTGCTATGACCCGAAGCCTCAGCCACCCTGGCCAGGCGTTCAGGCCCGTATCAGTCCACGTGCCACCGCAGAATCGGTGGCTTCTAGACGACGTCGATATAGCCGATAAAGCCGTGAAGAGTCATCAAGTGCAGCTGTGATAAGCCGGTATGACCACAACAACCAGGCAGAGATGAGTACGTGGGAAGTAAGGACAGTTAGTGGCTGGATGGCTACGGACTATCCGTCCCAGTGCCTTGAAGCGGGCAGATAAAGATGAAGTTCGGGCATCTGTAGCACGCCACGCTACAACGGGATACTCAAGACCCCGACCCGCTTGCGTCAATGTGCAGCACGTGATGGGTTGTTGAGGGTGGAGCCTTCGGGTCACGCCACACTGTGGCTCACTCGGTGTGGCTCACCGCCAAATTAGGGCACCCACCGCACAGAAAAAAAGACTCCCATGATTTTGGTGTCGCGAACTTCCTCTTTTCTTACTGACCCCTCCAACCATTTCAACTTCCGAACTTGAAGGTTTCAGTCTCCGCCCAACTTGCGGTTAAATTGATTGATCTCTCTCGTTCCATTAACGACCAAACAGTACGTTTATCCTCGAACCGCGCTCACATCGATGAGCTTAACGACCTGCGAAAGCTAACATCGACCTTTTCAAGAACACCATCACCATGAAGTACCTCGCTGCTTACCTCCTCCTTACCCTCGGTGGTAAGGAGTCTCCTGCCGCCGCCGACGTCAAGAAGGTCATCGAGTCCGTCGGTATCGAGGTCGACAGCGACCGCCTTGACAAGCTCATCTCTGAGCTCTCTGGCAAGGACATCAACGAGGTACGCTCACTTCCAAGAAAGCTGAATCTCCCACACAATTCGCTAACAGATCTTTCCAGCTCATCTCTACCGGTGCCGGCAAGCTCGCTTCCGTTCCCTCCGGTGGTGCTGGTGGCGCCCCTGCCGCCGGTGGTGCTGCCGCTGGCGGTGCTGAGGAGAAGGCCGAGGAGAAGGCTGAGGAGGCTGCTGAGGAGTCCGACGAGGACATGGGCTTCGGTCTCTTCGACTAAGCGTCTCGCTTATGACGACCCTCCGACGACTCAACGATTTTTGCGGATGACGAGCATGATTGTGCGGCGGGTGCTTTCTGGGTCACGCGGCCTGGTGGAGGCTTGCTCTGTACGGTTGGGAAAAGCGATCTTGATTTAAAGAGGGATGCGACCCGGCTGAAAATACAACATCTCGTCACCCCGGACATGACATCCCACTGTTTGCGTGAACCATCTGCTGAGATCTCATCGATCAGAATTGTGACCGCTGGCCTGGCTTTGCACAAATATACGGATTCCAATTGAAGACAAGGGCACTAGCAACTGGATTCACAGTTACCGATATACTACAGTTGACTCTAACATGATAGACGGCCCCAGTTCCCCTACAAACCTCGGCGCTCGATATTTCAATCTTGGCGCGCTGCGACGCGATCAGCAATCACTCCCGTCTTGCAGGACGTGAGATCATATAACTCACGTTCTTTGGATGGCCTATACTCTTCCTCTGCTCCTGCCCATGAGAACCGCTGTTCTTTGTAAGTCGGCAATGGCGAATTTCCGGGGTCATGCGATGCCGGTAGCTCGACGGGACTCGCCGTCTCAGGTTTGTGTGGGTTGCTTGGCTGAGCCTGCAGGAAGGCGCGCATGTGGTCACTGTTGGTCCGCGTTAGTCTGGAAGATCCAATTCGCGATAGGGTACTGGACACTCACTGATACGGGCTGGTTGTGCCATTCTGGCGCGGTGAGGAGCTCATCGCTGATGACACCGTCTTATTCCCAGCCGTCGGCTGGGGGCTGACACTTTGAGGCGGGTAAGTTCCATACTCGGATGCGGAAAAGGGCGGCGTCGTGGGGCTGCTGAAGTGGTAGACCCCTTGGGATGAGTGGTGATGGTGATAGTATCGCGACTTCTGCTGCGACCAGCCATCGAAAACACCTGATGCCAATCTTGGCTCCATCATGCTTCCTGGTGGCACGGAGTTGACACGCGATGCAGATTCGGTTCCTTCTTTGTGACGTATAATCGAGAATCCGCGGCGGCGGAGGCAGCAGAATCCCGCCAGGGCAATCAGGAGGATGCCAGCCAGGGACCCTATGACAATACCGGCAGTGGCACCGCCGCTCAACCCTTGACTCGACTTGTCATCCTCACCTTGGTCTTCCGGTATCTGCGAAGGACCTGAGGTTGCGCTTGGTGTGTCTGTTGGAAAGTCTGCCTCTGAAGGCCATGGGTCACCTGGCCGTAGTTGGTAGTCGACATCCTTGCCAGCCTGCTGCCAGTCCTCGATTGAGGCATTCGAGGGCTAACCAAGCGTTTGTTTTAGTGATTGCCACGGAAGAAAGGCCACTTCAAACATTCTGACTTACAGCGTTGACAACACCCATCATCTGGAAACGGACACAGGAGCCAGGCGCTCCGCAATAGAACCATATCGGATCCGTGTCGTTCACACGTACTCGGTATCTTGGTCCCTTTTTTGCATGTTAGCGTCAGGCAAATATCAACAGCTGTCAGAACATCCACACTCACGTCGTCGGTTATGGCTTGCACTGACTGCTCGCCGCTTGAGAATCCGCGCCTATCTGTGCCCACATACTCGTACGGCACGCAAGGATAGTCAAAGTCGCCACGGATGACCCAGTGCTCGACCGGATAGAACCTGAACTCGAGTATGTCGCCGATCTTGGCCGTCGTCTCGGGAGGCGTGAACTTGTGGCCGGACTGTTACACCTGTGTTAGCGGAGGACATCTTCCTTGGGATTCTGTGATGACTCTTACCGCTCCAACTGCAATCGTATGAGTAGCGATGGCCGGAGAGGTGGAGGACGGTCTCTCTTGTGCTGTCCCGGATGGGCTGGACGTTCCATCACTGGTTCTCTGGCCAAACACTGTCACTGCTGGAAACAGTATACTCAGGACGAGGGCCAGCATCGTGTTTGTCTTCATTGCCAAAGATGCAATCAATGTTTCACAATCTGACCAAATTCAAGTGTCGATTGGAACAAGCAGGCTGAAAAGTAGATGAGAAGTGTCAAGCATCCTGGAGGCTGGAAAGGCTGCCGTGCTCAGAGAACAAAGAAGGTCCTCCCCATTGTGTCCTCTCCAAAGCATGCGAACTGTCCCTCGTGGCGAAGCGTCAACCCTTAGGGAACGCCGTGCCGTCATCCGCTTCATCGCCCAGCACCCCCCATCCCACAACCTCAGACTTTCAGAAACTGGCAGAGGGAGAACATAGGCCTTGCAGGCAAGATCGACGCGATGGACAAACGCACGGGTGTCCCTGCACCACTTGCCTATTCGACGGCGATGCCGACTGCATCGGGGCTTGCTATTCACTAAAAAGGACAATAGAGGCGCTCAGGCCGTCTAGAGGTTCGGTCACGGCCATGTCGGTGTTGATGATGGAGGGAGGGTTGGGCGAGACCCGTGAATTGATGTGGCTGGCGTAGGTTGGTGTAAGGCGATCTTAGCAGGAGGTACCGATCCCACGACGAATTTTGTGGCCAGAGCTGAAGTACCTTATGATAAGCACTGGCCAACACTTTGGGAGTGGTGGCTTGCGGATGGTTTACCAGCATCTCTTTGACGTGCGCTCTCTCTCGACAATCTTCTACCTTTTGAGCGATGACCAGAAGTATATTGGCCGTCAAGGCTGCACCACTTCCGAGGCATTGTAGATTGAGCCTCCCTTCCATCCCGTCGCTTGGTCTCTTCAATATCGGCTTCGTGGAAGTAGGTCGTTCGCGGTGCATCTCCTTTTAGCCACCCTAGACACGATCTTCAACCGGGCACCCGACTCAGGGCGGCAGTGGCTTCCTTTGCTCATCTTAGTTCTTCTATAGTGACTAAATTGTGGTACTCGATGAGTTTCTCGTCTGTAGACTTCTCTCGGTGAGGATGACCCATGGACAAGTTTACGCTCAGGTTTCCAGGTGTTGTCGTGACTCCTCACATATGTATTCTAGCTTGTCATTGTCCTGTTGAACCACTTAACTTAAGGACATACTACCATTTTGTCAAGATGGCCTACCTGACGCAAAACATTGCATAACATTTCAACGGAAAGAGAATTTTGTGGATGGAATGCCTGCTATCAGTGACAATGGGGTATCATTCTATATCAGCGCGAGCACCTGACCGACCCATCCATCCCGCATCCATCGAGCGGTTGACATGCTTTCCGTAAACTCAGGTAGCTAGAGGTTTGTTAAGCCAAGAGGAGGCTTGGCTCGTTCACACAGCGATATTGTACATTTTATTATGAGGTTGTGACTGTGCACGACCTCGAGCTCACTTCGTCTTCAGCTTGTCCTTGCCACCTGAGGGAAGAAGATCACTGTCCTTCAGCAATCTCCAAAAACACCAGAGGTAGCAGATGGAGAAGCCAACGGCGCCAACACCGACATTTGCGACTGTCCACAAGTCCGGCTTGCCAGTAGGGGGAAGGAACAGGGCCTCAACCACGTGCCATCCGCACATCGCGAGGTAGAAGAGCGTGTGAAGCACAGCAGTTGTCCAGTGGGCTGGTGAGTTCTGGTCGGTCGTGGAGTAGGCGTTCCAAGATGTCGGCGGCAGGCCCAGTAGGTATGCCCATAAGAGCGTGAGAACGAAGTAAGGAATCGCGAGATCCACGCGGCGTAGGAGCGGGAACATGGTCCACGCGCCGAGAATGTTGGCGAAGCCGACCCATGCACGAATCTCACCGTGCATACCCTGCTTTCCACCAAGGAGCAGAGTCATTGGCATTAGTGGCAAAAGAACGCTCTTCTCGTGGACCTGGTAGCTGAATAGGAAGAACCCCCAGGCAGTGGTGGCGAAAGCAAGGGGCATAGTTGTCTTTCTTGGGCGGAAAAACAAAACCACATTGGGAGGGATGATAGACAGTAACGTGGCAGCCAAAGCCCCCTTTTGCAGCAACGCAGCGGGGTACTTCTGGATCTTGATGGCCACATTGAGCGCGCACCAGAAGTTGGCAACCTTGTCCTCAAACAGTCCCCGAGCGAAAGGGAAGATGCGATGCACCATCTGCAGGAGCTGCTCCACGAAGGGGTAGTAGATGGCCTTGGTGTCGAGGAAGCTCGCGAGTCCTGCAAATATGGGGAGAGGAGGTCGTGGGCCATCAAGATCGGGACGAGGGTCGATACCTCGATACATGTCGTAAGCAGTTCCCAGCATCATTGGCAGAATTAGCACAGCGAACGACGCCACCGTGACCAGAGCCAATGCTGCAAGACGAGTTGGCCTGAAGGCTGGGAAGAAGCAACGCCCGAGAAGATAGGCGAATATGCTGAAAGCGTAGTACAGTGCCATCTGCTTGAACCCAAGCGCTGCGACGAAGAAGACAGCAGCCCACATGTAGCGTTCCGCCAGCATGCTCGACATAGAAGCAAGGACGAGACCGAGCATGACGGTGTTGTACTGGAAGTGAACATGGTCGATCAGAATTGTAGTAGGTTGCATGAGAATCGCAACCAGCGCTAGAGACGCACTCCAAATGTCGACACCATGCTGACGGCTGTACCTGCGAACGAAGACAACCACGGCGGGGATGTAGATGAGGTACTCGGAAACGAAGACGCTGCCGCGCATGAAAATCTTGAGAGTCGGGTCCTCGGAGCCGCGCGACGCATAAAGCGCAAACCAAGTAGGGTTTATCAAAGCGCCAATCTTGCCGAGCACCCAGCTATGGTAGGCCGTGAGAGGGGGATAGTCGAGACCCCACCACTGGAGGTCGTGGAAGTACCATTGAGAGATGGGCAGGTGTGTTGTAAGCTCCATCCAGTGTCGCTGCGCTTCGTAGTCTCCGAACATAGGCGGTCGCTGGAAGCCTGCACACCAGCTCAGTCAGCTCATACTTCGGTCAGCCGGTGCATGAACACGTACCAGAGTAACCCCAAAGTCCAGCTGCCCAACGAAACAGACCAACGACCATCAAGATTGAGGGCAAAACCTCCCATTGAGTCGATGAACTGCGTGCTGGCCAAAGAAAAGCCGCCAGTGGGAAAGCAGGTGCTCTGACGAGAGCTTCTGTGCGACTGACACGCTGCGGCGTGGCATCATACCCGTCACCACCAGTCTTCTTAACCCTGCGCCGGGGTTTGTGAGGCGAGGGAGCGGCCATTGCCATCGTGTCGAGGATCTCAGATCATACGTCGGCTCGAGGCTTCTTTCTGTCGATCGTCTCCAGCTTCTGGCTCACGGAGATGCTTGTCGGGTCCGATGGGAGCTGGCTGGAAGCTGATGATGATGCGAAAGGGAGGAGCATTTGAAGTCGACTGGGGAAATTGAGGCGATAGTTCCAGGCACATGTCGGCCGAGCTACCCGGGAGCGGATGTAACGGATCCGTCGAGTTCGACGAATCAACCAACACCTTTGCCAAGAGTCGGCATACGTCGTCCATCGTCATCTGCAACATCTATGGATTCTGAGCTCAATACACGCATCAAAGCTCGGTAGAAGTGGTTTCCAAGATGCCGTTCCCGTTTACTCTCCCTACGACATCGGCCTTCAGCTTCTCATCATGCGTGGACTGCGACTCTCACCCCTCACTGCCCCTCAACGCGAGCACCCATCGGGGTGTTGTTCGTGACACACTCAAGAAGCACAAACGGCTTCCTCCATCATCTCAAATATCGAACCTCTCGACTGCATCGGCGGCAATCAATGATTATGTGCCATATCTTCTTGCTATTGATGCAGGATTGAGCGATCAAGACCTTCCATCTGGCGAGATACTGAGTGCTGTTCTCAAGACCAGCCCATCGATTGAGTGGCGACCTACGCTTTCTGGAGATGTCGTTCCTGGACGGGAGCGAAACAGAGTGAAGGTGACTTCTTTTGAGCACGAGATCGTCTTTGTGCTCTCATCACTTGGCTTTTGCCACTTTCTTACAGCTCGAGCAACATTACAACCCTTGTATACCACCACCGGCGAATTCCTGAGTGCGCAGCAACGCACCACGGCCATTGCAGGCGCCACCAAATCGCTCCTCGATGCAGCATCTGTTTATGACTATCTGGCGCGGAGAGGGGAGCAGATCACAGTTGCCGCACCCTGCGCTGATGTGTCGCCGGCTACGATGCGCGCTCTAGCATCACTAGCACACGCGGAAGCCACCCTTCTCGCGGTTCTGAAAGATGACCCATACCCTGCTGCTGTGGCGCAAAACCGAAACAAGAACGATACAGAATGGATGTTCAAGGCGCCAGACATACCAAAGGTTCGCGCTCATCTGTACGCCCGACTTTGCCTTGCAGCCTCGGAGCATGCTGCCAAAGCTGCCTCGCTCTGTCACTCTGGTGGCGCCAGTGGCACCAAGATCGATTCCAGCTTCGCCAAATACCTCGATGACCTACGCCGCACAAGTCGTGCGAAAGCATGTCGCTTCTTTGGAATTGATGCTGAACTCGGCGGCCAAACTGCAGAGGGTATTGCTTGGTTGAGAGCGGGATTGAAGGAGATGGGCATCGAAGTCAAGGAGCAAAAGAAGGGCCTCAGCTTCAGCAAATTTAAGAAGGACTTTGTGGAGAAGAGGGAAGATCGGAAGGTCGATAAGGAGGCAGCTTGGGGGTCAGATGCCGGACGGATGGAGGAGACTAGGATCCTGGAGATGCTGGACGCAAAGTGGAACAAGATGAACGACACGGTATGTTCTAAACGGAGATCAGGAATTCGTGAATACTGACGCTTTTTGCACAGATGAATACGCAGGCCATCCCGCCCATCAATACTCTCCTCACCAAGATGCCCTCAGGACGCGAGATCCACACAATCGCCCCATACCAGCCGCGGACTCTTGAGAAGGATGTCCTGGACGGTATGAGGGGTCCGCCCGAGGAGCGTGATGATTATGGAGATCTCAGTTCTGAGGATGAAGGGCAATCCGCAGCTACTTACGTTGGAGCGTTCCCTGGCGCAGACGAGTACTCACGGGCACCAAGTACGGCAGGCAAAGCGTACTATTGAAGTATTACAATCGAAGATAAAGACACATCAAGGTTTCTGAAGTTGCTACTTGACAAAGACACCCTTCTCGGAACATCCTGAAACTTGACTCTTGTTTTCGCCCCCCTTGTCATGACAATGAGCTCGACCACCACCGAATGCAGCATTTCAGCACTGTTCTTGCCAGCGACTATTTGGCACCAGCTTCCTACTGCGTGTTGACTACCTAGTAGTAGTTATAGTAGCTGGTAGACGGGGGTGTTGGTGTGGCCGTCAGACTGCAGTAGGGCGTGGTGATAAGGTCACTCGGGATGCCGTCACAAGCTGGGAAGCATCTGTCACCACTTTAGTGAACCTGGCACGAAACGACGTTGACACCGTTACTCACCCTCCGAAACCTTGCCCACAAGGCGTGACGCCATCAATGCACACCGTCAAGCTACAAGTCGGCGTAGGCGTCACGCTCGTCTCGGGTGTCGAAGTTGGACACGGCGGCTCCGTAAAAGTCGGCGACGGCGTCTTGCACTCATCATAGCAGCCTCCATACGTCATACCACAAGAATTCACCTTGTCGACACAGATAGTGCAGTCTGAGCCGGGCGCGGTTGTGATTGGCGTGAGTGTTGGGCACGGCGGCTCGATGAAGCTCGGAGAGGGAGTTTCACATTCGTTGTAGCAACCGCCGTAGGTATGTCCGCACGAGTTGATGAGGTCGACACAGAGGAGGCAAGTCTCGGCGGGAGGTGTGCCGGTGCTTGTGATGGTGATGGTTGACTCGGAGCAGTCGTCGTACCCCTTGGGCAGAGCGAGTGCCATACCGGCAAGGGGCAGTAAGAGGATGGATTGCTTCATCGTGAGTCTCGAGGGTGTTGATCCTATCTCGTGCAAAAAACCAAGACCTGGGATCTAAGGATCGGAGTAGAGTTAGTTGATGGGCCTCTGGCAGCATTTGTACAAATGTCTGAGTCAATGCATTCCTAATACTGGCTCCCAATCTATCCGGCAGCTGGTCTGATTCACCCGCCATCGCGCTCAGCTCGTGTCCTCTCGGTCAGCTACAGGCTCACTCGCACCAACAGCTGCTCAGTACCGACCAAAGACAGATACATCTGCGTCGCACAGATTAGACAGCTGAATTTCGTGGCTTCTCGAGTAGGAATACGAGGTTGATCCGTTTATACACCCATGGCGCCCACTACCCCTTTGGGCCGACTCGGAAGAAGCCTATAGATGGCCGCGAACAGGTCCTACCGGGACGAGTGAGGATGCAACATCAGGAGGCACATCGTAACGGCTTTGGCAAATCAAAAGGTGGGGAAGGACGGGATATGGCTGTGGCTTGAAGCCAGTTGTCATGCATACGAGCCGGACGGTCGGGCACACGGGTCATCGTGCACCACCGGCTCGTGTCTGTATGTGAAGTACGAAGGGAATGAGAAGGCCCTTGAAACCAGTAGCCCAGACTGAAGGTAGGACGAGTACAGGTGCCTGGTTCAGCCCTGATGATGGCGCATCCGGTGCTACCAGACGCTGTGGAACAGAGCGTTTGACGATGTCGCAGGGCTGATCGATGGCTTCTAACAGCTCAGTCTAGAACCCTGTAGGAACGGTGTCTTCAACCAATCACTTGATCGATTTACCTGTCAACAAAGAGATAATGCAGGGAGGATCCGAAAGACAGGGCACGACTCTACCGTACGACGCTAGATTCTGTTCAGAAATTGGAAGCTTGGAGATTCGGACGGAGTCTCTAGCTGTGGTCGAGATGCCGTGTTATGGTCGATCTCTGATCACCGAAGAGTCCAAGTCACAGGCTTCTCGCACGATGATCTACCCTAACAGACCTTTGCATACAAGAAGATGTTCTTGTTAACTTGTCAATTCGCGACAACTGCAGAGACGCAATACGCTGATTATGGAGTTTGGTCGTAGGCTGTGGGGCTGCTGCACTTATACGGGCATGTTAGGAATGAAGCATCAGGATATATGCTACCTTCAAGCTATGTGACCTACCATTGCGAAGCGTTGGGAAGCGAGTGGTGAAAATTCGAAGCACATGGATTCTCTAGGAATTTTTTTTCTTAATCGTCCAAGCGATGAAGGGTAGCCGACTCACGCAGAGGTGGCAGTCTGTCGAGTGTGTCGAGTACCAGCGTATCGCCCATGTCAATGCTGCAGGCACTTCTGACCTACTCTCCGTGTCTATGGGAACATCTATGGAGGCTTAAGTGTGACCGACGTAGGTTTGCCAATTTCTAATTCACAGAAATTGGTGCAAAGCTTCGGTTTCCCAGGTGCCAAAGAACACGCTCGTCGCGACTGGCGTAGACAGGTCTTCCGACACCAAGCCAAGTCCGAATGAACCCAACGAATGAAACGCTCTTCAAGTCCTTGATAAGATTCCGGGGTGGACCTTGAATCCTACAAGAGCAAGGTCGCTGTGCCAAGATCCGCCTCGTTCTCAAGGCTTGTCAGCTGTTCCCACGACCGTGGTCCAGGATGACTCGGCCGAGTGAGTGCAGCAGCATTTGTCGCACTCTGCACTCCATTTTCTGCTTTAACAACAGTGGAAGTCAAGAGTCAATGTTGGTCCCGACGTTCGTCAGAGGCCGTCGAGCGAACAAAGCTTCTCGCAGGCTCCAAGGGAAAAGACGTCGCGAACTCGAGCCAATGATACATATGCGCTGTGCCTCTTCCTTCACCGTGCTGGGCACGTACTTGGATGACTTCACGCGATATCACGATCCAGATGCGGTATACTGCCGATAGGGCCACTGACGTGTATCGTTGGGAGAGGCTTGGGAATTGCCCTGTTCATTTCACACAGCCCTGGTCAATTCTTGGGAGTTACCTGCAGCACAACGCTCAACCCGGATCATCGGCCCCCGAAAAAAACAGAAAGCCTTGCCGATATACGTCAGCTCTTCGCCCACAACCAGGGCCATATTGCGGCGTAGAAGTCTTGTGGAGCTGTGCCGCTGGGTGGCCCATGACGCATTGCTCTTGTGTCAGTACGACCGACATGAACTGCATGCGATTCCGAAATGGCCGAGTCTTTCCCATTTCTTTCTTCAGGAAACAAAGAGGAAATGATATAGACTGCGAACATCATAAGGAGCATACTTGTCCCAAATCTGTCGATCAATGGACTAGGTACGTGTATTCGCCTCGCGGATAGAGATCGACGCGCTGTCTGACTAGAGAGCCCCCAAGTCAAGCAATCGGTCGCTCCGCATGTCTGCGGAGGCCAAGGCTCATCCTTCTAAGCCAGGACAGGCATTAAAGATCAGGACCCAGAGAACCCGAGATTGTCCACTCACGACAAATCTTGACATCGGATTTGCCCTGACTATTCCGAATCAAGAAGAGGCACAGCAGGATGGCTGCTTCGGGTCCGGAAAAGTCTGTAAGTAGTAGTCCACAAGGCGCAGACAGGGGTCGCGGCTTGCACCGGTGAAGTGCCTGGGAAGGATTCTACCGTTTGCCCAGAAGAACTAGCATCTCGAACAAAAGCAGGGGTCTTTTGCTGATGACGCAGCTGTGTCCATAATCGCCGTGCCGCTTTGAGGGTCATATAAATGCCATGTGCGCTTCGGTGGCGGAAGCGGTTTGCGACTTCCGAACCAACATCTCTGGGGATCGTGTATTGATTCGATAGTGGTTGACACCGACTCATTTGCAAAATGCTGCCTTCTTCGATCAAGGCGCTTCTCGGCGCCGCGGCTCTTGCCGGTGTATGCAAGGGACAGAATGATACCGAACCCGAACAACCTGCTCTAACCTGGGACGGCTGGGCCGACCTGGTTCCCTCCACCGATCTCAACTACACAAGCTGCTACGAGGGCCGTTTGAAGTGTGCAAAGCTCACAGTCCCAATCGATTGGTTGCACCCCGAAGCGAAGACCAAGACCAAGGTCAACATCGCCCTCGCCGTGCTCCCGGCTGTTGTGGACGAAGATGACGAGAGTTTCGGAGGCACCATCCTCATCAACCCCGGTGGTCCTGCTGGTTCCGGAACCGATCAGGTGGCTTCAGGTGGCGCTGAGATCCAGAGAATAGCCGATGGTGACAAGAAGTTTGCCATTATGGGTTTCGACCCTCGAGGTGTCGGCCAGACAGACCCCCCTGCCGACTGCTGGCGCGATCCTCTCTACCGCCTCTTCTACGACCGTGAGGACCGCGCTCTCGGCGATCCCATCAAGGACGATGCGTCTCTCCACATGGCACTAGCCCGCGCGGAGGGATTCGCCAAGCGCTGCGAGGACGTTAGCAAGGATGCGGACTATGATATCCTCGAGCACATGTCGACGAGTAGCGTCGCCAGAGATATGGTCCACATCGCTGACAAGATGGAGGAGCTCCGTACTGGGAAGCCGGTGGACAACAGCACCGCCGAGGAAGACAAGCCTCGCGTGTTGTACTGGGGTCTCTCCTACGGAACCGCGCTGGGCAACTACCTTGCCTCCATGTTCCCTGGCCGCATGGAGCGTGTGCTTCTCGAGGCTGTGGTTGATATTCATGACTACTACGAGGGTGTAAGTATCTTCCTCATCAGCCAGAACCTGGAGACTCTCACTAACCGAATTCTGTGCAGCATTGGCTCAAGAACCTTCAGGACACTGACAAGGTGTATGAGTATGTCTGGGACAGCTGCTACGAGGCTGGAAAGGATTGCCCCCTCGTCCAGTCTAATGACTCTTCGGGTGCCGACATTCGCAAGCGGTTCGAGGCCTGGCTTGAGGAGCTTGACGAAACCCCCGGCGTTGTCGTCCAAGACCACACTATTTACACGGTTACCGGATACGACGTCCTCACACCCTTCTTCGCCGCCGCCATCTATGCGCCGACCCAGTATCTGGGCATGGTCACCGGCCTCCTTGCACAGATGATGGCTGGCGACCTGTCTCTCCTGTCATCCGTCTCGCCTATTCCTGGTTCGAGCTTCACCTGCTCCAACGAGCCCATCCCGAACCAGTTCCTCTGGGCGACAGAGGCCCAGCGAGCGATTGGGTGCGGTGACGCGGTTGACTTAAGCAACACGACCTTCTCCGACGTCAAGGAGAACATTGACACGCTCAAGGAGCAGTCCCCTATGTTCGCCACTTTCTGGAGCCGTATTCGAATCCCTTGCTCTTCCTGGGATTACCGTCCCAAGTACCGCTTCACCGGTCCGTGGGAGACCCCCGAGGCCGACCCCAAGCGCGTTAGGGGCAAGCCCACCGCACCTATCCTCTGGCTCTCCAGCGAGTACGACCCAGTCACACCACTCAAGAACGCCCACGAGATGGCCAAGTACCACCCTGGCTCTGTCGTCCTCGCCATGGACAACTATGGCCACGGCAACACTGGTCTCCCCAGTGCGTGCCGTGACAAGTGGGTCAAGCAGTACTGGCAGACAGGCAAGATGCCTCCGAAGGGCACGATGTGCAAGACTGAGTGCAAGCCGTTTGAAGAGTGCAAGCTTCCCGGTGCTGAGGCTGCGCAAAGCGCGCTGAAGAAGAGGAGCTTGCTGGGATTCTAAGTAGCGTCTCAAAAGTGATAGTATGACAGCGCAATCAAATACAAGTCGAACAAAATTCGCGTGTTGTCTATGTGAACAGGCGAGGTCTTACGCATGCTGATCGTCAGCCGGCGTCATAGGACCGCCTTGAAGCCACGGATGGAAGATCGCCTGGTAAGTTTCGAGTCGGTCCTCGGCTTCCCACCCCAGGCAGCACGCGATGAAGTTGGCGAACTTCTCTTTTTCTTCCCCATGCACTCTCGTAATGAGTGATTCTATGCTCGTCGCCGGAGGTAAAGGAACTGGACCTTTCCATTGACCTGTCGTAAAGAACGCGTCAGTGTCCTGTGTTTGAGCCACAGCATCCGTGCCATACCGTCAGCTGTCCAGTATTTGGACGTTTCAGAGCTTCGCGCAAGGAAGTTCGCGGGCGGTGGTCCAAGAACGGCTGTCATTGCGGCAAGGTGATGCGCATCATTGTTCTCTGATGAGTCGTTGTCGTAGACCCTGAACAGCCGCTTGCTTTCCAGGAGATCCCATGCCTGAAGCGAAGTTAGCAAAATGAGCTGCGTGTGCATGTGTAACTGACCATAAGCCCAACAGCCCACACGTCGATGGACTTCTCCCAAGTCATACCCAGTATGACCTCAGGCGCGCGGTAGGGTGTCGGCATAGCAAGTCCCTAGTGTTGAGGGCCAATACGAGCTTGACCGAGATCACAAATTGTAAGAGGCCCCGGGCCACCAATTATTGTCCGCGAGAAGTAGATCATCCCGTCAACCCCCTGTTTTCGTGGCGCTGGCTTTGTCATCTCGCTCTCCTCGATGTCGGCGAGAACAGCCGGGTTAGTCATTGCAACCATCATGTTATCGGCGTGTAGGTCTGTGAGGTTCGGTTAGACGATGAATGTCTCGGAAAACCGCTTAGGAAAAGCGTTCAAGCGAAGAGGATCTCAGACGCACCAGCGTGGATGACGTCTGACGCAGGCAAGAAGTCTAGACCTAGCAAAATCTGCGATACGGCCCTGGAGACGAGCATTACCTCGAAGACGCCTTTTTCCTGTTGGTCTTGAAGCCTCTTAAGGCTCAATCCCAGAGGAGTCATCACAAGAACTTGATGCTTTCCAGATGGACCTTCCAAGGTGAATGTGTCTTCGCAAGCGCGAACATGCTTTCGTCCTGGGTGTTCCGAGGCAACGTCGTCGAGGTGATGATAGACGTGAAGCTCATGAAGGTTTCCTAAGCCTTTCACGTGGACTTTGATTGCCCAGTACGTTCGCTCTTGCCTGTATCGTCAGTTTAGCAGATACACGCTATCGATGAGTAGCAAGAGCCTACTTGGCCAGGTCTCGGCACAGCCAAACGGTCGATGTTGTTCCATAACCAAGCTTTGTCACTATTTGATAGCGCTGGTTAACAACCTGACCGATCTGCATAGGGTAGTAGGCGTGCTCTTGATAAGAAGGAAGTTTCTCCTCTTCCACTTTGTGAGACGCATCGAAAACCTCGAACCCGGAAGTAGGATATCTGCGTGGTCGATGGAGCATACTGCTGGCACGCATTGTTTGACGATTAAGGCGAGGAGCGTGCAGTGCTCGCAGAGACCGGGACAGGAGGGTCATGATTGTTCAAAGGGCTGGACACCTTCGCGGGCATCAGAAATGATACACCCGCCGATGTAATATCTCGCAAAGACAGATTTGGATGACTTCTTCACGCAATTTGAGGAGAGCATGAATCCTCATAGTGCCCTGAGTTGTACAAGGCAGCATGGCTGGAACACGCGCTCGTTGCGGCATGTTGACTAGGACACTGGAGGGGATTGATGGTCTCGCATGTCGCGCCTCAGGCTGCCGGCACGTCACTGGCTGTATTTGTGATCTGAGACTCAGAATATACGACCAGGCATAAGCTTCCCAATCCAGTCATGGGGCACTTAAACGGCTTCTGATATGAATTCACACCACATTCTTGGCACAAAATCCAGTGCTAAGGCGTTAAATATGGCTAGTGCCTTCCCCGATGTACTGGGCCTTGCACGGGGAGCCAACAATAAGTAGGAAGCAACCTACTGTCTAGATTTTGGTGAGGTTCTGGTTCAAGCGTATATAACCCTCCGATTGCGGAGTTTTGACAACCCTTACCCCAGCTCAACCCTGACGGAACGAGTGGAGCTCTGCCCCGCCTCTGCATCTGCACCGCGCCTTCCCAACACTGGGTCGGTCTATGGAGGGGAAGAAGCCGCCGGCCGGCCGGTTTAAGGTGCTTGCGCCAGAAAAAGTTTGGCTGCCAGATAAAAGTCTCTACTCAAGATACACCGTCCATTCGATCGCATGGAGTCCCGCTCGTCACCTCAAGATATCCTCTTTTCGCCTATCTGGCCGGCAGTCTAGCCCTGTCGCTTTCTCTCGTCCGCCTCTTCCCTTCCATCTGAAGCCTTTACGACCCAGTGTACTGACTCGGACGCTAGAAATCCTCGTCTTGGCCGACTCTCATCCGAACCCCGACAACCATCGTTGATCAACCTCTTCGAACATCTCGACTCCCTTGACCTCAGAGCCTCAGCCATCATCATGTGTGGTGTCAGTGGTATCCTTCTGGCCGACCCAAAGGCGACCTCAGCCGTCATCGACCTTCACGAGTCTCTATACTACCTCCAACACGTCAGTTCACCACCTCTTGTTAAGAGTTGTCGCATCTTGAATCAAGAACGCATACTTACAAAACCCTTAGCGAGGACAAGATGCTGCGGGAATTGCCGTTTGTCAGGGCGGTAGGGTCGCACAGTGCAAGGGTCTCGGTATGGCCAGCAAGGTCTTCGATGATGGCAAGCGTGCGACTCCAACTGCCATGCCCGGATTTATGGGGTGAGAAACATCATTGCCAACACGCACTGGCCCTGGATCTCACTGACACGGTTCTAGAATCTCTCACCTGAGGTACCCCACAGCTGGAACCGCTTCGCCGTACGTGGAACTCTGACGAACTCGTGGTCTGTGTGTCTAATCGACCCCGTATACAGATCCGAGGCGCAGCCTTTCTTTGTCAACTCACCATACGGACTCTCGATGAGTGTCAACGGAAACCTAGTCAATGCTCCCGAACTCCGGGAGTTCCTTGACTTCGTGGCCCGTCGCCATGTCAACACCGATTCCGATTCCGAGCTCCTGTAAGATCCGGAAGATACAGAACCAATAGTTAGTTATTCACTAACGACAAGTGCAGTCTCAACGTCTTTGCGCATGCTCTCGGTGAGCTTGGTAAGGCTCGCGCCAACGTCGAAGATGTTTTCACAGCCCTTGCCGACGTTTACAAGAGGTGCCACGGTGCTTACGCCTGTACCGCCATGATTGCCGGCTTCGGCGTCTTTGGCTTCCGGTAGGCTACTCGTCCACTATCGATAGAGTGCACAGCTAACGAGCTGCTCAAACAGTGATGAGCATGGTATTCGACCTCTTTGTATGGGGTCTCGACCCTCCGAGACCCTCGAGGGAGCTACAGACTATTTCCTTGCCTCGGAATCCATTGCCCTCCGTCAACTCGGCTTTAAGAATATTGTCGACATCAAGCCCGGTCAAGCTGTCTTCATCAAGAAGGGTGGCGAGCCCCAGTTCCGCCAGATTGTTGAGCCCAAGTCTTATGCTCCCGACTCGTTCGAATACGTCTACCTCGCCAGACCCGACAGCACCATCGATGGCATTTCCGTTCACCGCAGCCGACAGAACATGGGTTACAAACTGGCGGACAAGATGAAGAGGGTTCTTGGTGAGGAGGGACTTGCAGAGATTGACGTTGGTGAGTATCCCGTATTATCGCCGTCATTCGACCTTGCTAAAAAAGTCATCTAGTCATTCCTATTCCAGAGGTGCGCACGGAGCCTTCGATCTCAACAGTCTAAAGCTAACTGAACTAGACCAGCAACACAGCAGCGGCAACTCTTGCCCAGAAGCTTTCGAAACCGCTTTCAAACGCCTTTGGTATGGTGACCAGAAAATGCCATTCGTTGATGTAATCTAACACATCTTTTACAGTCAAGAACCGGTATATCTACCGTACATTCATTGTAGGTGCTATGAGCCGCCGGTATTTCTACCATGTTCTGACTCTTCAAAGCTGCCTGGACAAAAGGCACGGCAGAAAAGTGTCCGCCGCAAACTGTCACCGATCGCATCTGAATTCAAGGACAAAGTAGTTTGTCTCGTCGATGACAGCATCGTGAGGGGAAACACATCCAAGGAGATCGTAAGTCAGCTTAACACATGAAAACCACAAGTTACTGACTCCCTGTGCAGTGCCAGATGGTCAGGGAATGCGAGGCGAAGAAGATCGTTCTTGTTTCCTGCAGCCCGGAGATTACACACCCTCACGTTGTAAGTTGCGCCATCGCGGCATTCGGGGAAGCGTTGTCTAACTTGACCTTAGCACGGTATCGATCTTGCCGACCCATCACGTAAGTCCCAAGTAGTGTGTCCCGTCGTATGCTGCACAGCGTTGACAATTCAACCAGAATTGATTGCCCATGGTCGCACCGTCGATGAGATGGCCGAAATCATCCAGTGCGACTCGCTGGTCTTCCAGGATCTTAAGGATCTCAACGACGCGTGTCTCGAAGCAGCCGACGGCACTTGCGACGTGACGCACTTCGAAGTCGGTGTGTTCTGTGGAAAGTACATGACCGCGATCCCCCACGATTATTTCGAGCGCTCGGGTCGTATGAACGGAAGCAAGAAGCGTAAGAGCGACGCCGTTGACGGAGAGAGCCGGGCATACGTGGTCGCCAGCAGTGGCCCCGTCAATGTTCCCGCCCCAGAGGCGACGAACGGAGATGACGACAAAGAATCGGACAACAATGAAGACATCAGGTATGTCGCAACAGTGACAAAGTGACCCGAGAATAACTGCACATGTGCTGACGAGTTGGCAGTCTTTACAACAACCACCCCAAAGCATGATCTACAAAGAGACGCGCCGTCCATATTGCATTTTGGGACATACAAGTTACGGGCCTTTCATCGTTTCGCCTTCATACAATAGAAACAGAGGAGCAATCTTTGCATGAATAAAACTTTTTCGCGTTTTCGCCTGTGCTATATGGTAGGATGGCATTGGGGTTTGTTGAGGCTTCGCAACTGTGAGCGATTGTTCCCGAATCCAGTGTGCATCCACGCCACGCCGGTGTGACCTTAATCGCAGACTGTCCTAACGAGATGTCACTGAATCACTTCAATTCTTGTTTCTCGTCACCCAAGATTCGATGTCGACGGCATCAAGTCAAGCGCTGGACTATTGATGAAGACTTCTTGATGTCCACCGACCGACCATTAACAAGTAAATAGCCTTCTGGCGAGCAAGCCCTCGACTTGGAACAATCGACTTGAACTAACGAAGTCTCTCAATATCGTCAAGGGCTTGTCGAAGCGCTTCCAGTCTTTCCCACCATATGTCGCCGATCACCCACGGTAGATCTCAAGATGCCAAACCTGTCGGTCGTCGCGAAGAGCATCCTCGAGCCCATGAAAGAAGATCTCACCATCAAGATCGTCTCCGAAGGCACTGTTGCCTCCCCGAGTGAAACATGCACCCTCGTCGAAGTATTTAATGTTGACCATCAGTCTATGCCCGTCGACCACGTCGTTTTGCGCGGTGATCTTCGTGGGACAGTGATAATCTCGCGGCCTGGGACGGTCGTTCACATATTCGAACTGAAGCTCGGGACCAGAAGTCTTGTGACAGAGACAAATGAGCGAGAAGGCAAAAGGCTCCAATTGGCGGGAATTTGGCTTGTAGCTACTTTGCGCTTCAGGCACCAGGCTGGCAATAGAGATGGAGGCGAGCAAATTTTGGATCATAGGATCCAACTCTTGCATCCGTATAGGAACTTCCCCTTCATTAAGTGATAACAAGCTATAAGACGGGTCGGCTTGTCCTCTTTTCCTTCTTGCAGTAGCTGCTGCGAGAAGTGGTTGTTCGCCTTGGGGGGCTCTTGGTCTGGCCAACTCAGAGTAGCCTGAGGTCCCTCAAAGCTGAGGACTTTCTGAACAGCAATAAATTCAAACATAAATATCATCATTCGGAGTGCCTTGCAGGATCTTTGAGTCATTTGAGCAAAGGTATCAAGTTAAGTAAGTACAGGATCTTGGTACACTCATCAGCATACTATTAGGAGTTCAGCGACATCATGGACAGCCTCGGCAGCCCACCATCGGTGAACTTGGCAATGCTGAGGAACGATGATCAGCAACTTGGCATGGCGTCATAGAATATCGGAATGTGCATACCGTACGGCCAGCGCAGAGCTGCCTTAACGAAGCTGCTAAGTCATATCATGTCTCTACCGAGGGAACGTCATTCAAGGTCACACTGGGTTTATGGCATGGCTTATTGATCAATCATTCCAATGATGAACCGGTCTGATTGCGTGTCATTTGATGTATCTATGGATCTTGTACATTGTCAATGTAGGGTGTGAGGAGTCGTAATCTTCCGCACTGATTCAAGAAACGGGATGTGAATAGCATCGCTCCTGGGGCGCTCCAAACACCTTTAAATGCCCTGAGTCCCTAGCATCTGACTTTAAAGCATGGACCAGACAACCCTTCATAGTCGCAGGACCCGCGAATGAGGAGTGCTCCATCGACGCGGCTTTCAGGGCCAGCGGGGAGCAGATCCCTCTTGAAGACGTCATCTTGAGGGGCAAACTTATCGGCAAGGTTGTTGCTCAAGGATATATGCAAACAGGCTACGAGTTTGCGCTCTCGTTGGGAATGAGGAGGTTGGTGGAGGATAAAGAGGTGGCCGAGGCGAGGAGGAAGGGTGAGAAGGGAATATGGATTCCTGTCACGCTGCGATGGAAGCACCACTGCGAGGAAGTCCCTCAAGGCGGCCCAAGATGGGTTAACACCCAGTGGATCGGACATAATCTCAAGCTCTGGTATCCTGTGATATAATCGCAGCACCGGCAAAAGTAGTGGCGAAGCCTTGAAGAGAGTGTGATACGTCTAGAGTCACTAGGTCGTAGGTTAACGTTGCTATTTGCGGCCTGGAAGTCACACAGTCCTGCTGTTCTCAAAGAGAAGATGGGATCCTGCGAATGTGCAAACCTCTTTCGATCGGTTGCATTGGCAGGAGGAGACCATCGCATCAGCCTTGAGCGATTTGGCTGTGTGCAAATTCCGGACGAGGATAAGGTAGGGGATGACAAGACCATACTAAGCAGTCTTTAAAGCCAGTTTAGAGGGGAAATTCCATGCTTCAATGACGCAATAGCCACAGTAGTTGTGTAAGTTGTTCTCAACATACGTGCAACTCCTCAAAGACCAACAATACCACAACATGTTCTCCAAAGATCACGAATGCCTGGCAGCAAACAACGACGATCTATATATCTCCATAATGCTATCGGAATCCCAGATGCTTTACAGCATCTGATGTTCCTCGTCTCACGAAATAATCCCTAACTTGATAAACAGTCGATCCCCGCCCCGGAGTCGTTCGTCCCAGTAGTCGCAAAGTCTCACAACAGTTCCCTTCACCATGAACCACGCTTGGGTTCCATCTAGCTTTCCGACTCTCAGCTACGAGGGTCGTGACCGGATCAGTCCCCAGATGGGTTGGGTCCGCTTGACCATCCGTTCTGACAAGCAGCACAGTGCCCGCCGCAATTACTACGCCAAACTCGAGTTCATCCTCTCCAACGGCGAGGAAACCAGCTTTGATGAAGTTGGAGAAGCTCACCCTTGCATGGGTCCAGGGCCTCTACGCACCATGGCCATCCACGAGCCTGATGGTACGGGTTCGGTCTATCACTTCGATTGGCGTCTCAGCGCCGCCAACCTCGTAGACGATCAGATGAGGAAGGATGCAAGAGCAAAAGGTGAGTACCGCATTGATCACCCTGTCATCTTCAGGTTCGCTGTGGCTTTCTATGATCCCAAGGCAGAGGAGCTTGGGATCCTGCACGGCGGGCCAAATGAAGTGTACATCGACATGCCCATTGCCATTTCCGTGCACTTGAAGAAACCCAAAAGCAAGGCCAAGGCCAAGAACTGATATGTACTCAACAAGTCACAGTGGCCATTGGCTTCAGATCGCCACTCTCGGATGGACGAAGTACGTACTGGCAACGTACGATATGTGCGAGACGCGCCAAATTTCTTGGAAGGACGCCGCAACTGATGTTTTCTTGCACTTCTCAGTAGCATTTGAATTTGATGAATATCCTGTGATACTGATCGCCAATGCTTCGTGATGAGAGTCCGACGTAATAATAACAATCATCATGGCTAGATATGTGATCATACCTGAACCCGCTTCCCGCCCCTTCATCAGTGCAGACGAATCAAGGCTTCCTGACTGTAATCACACCATCTCTAAGGGGAGTCGAAATGCGAATGCGATATGTACGGTAGGTCTGACATTCGTATAGAATCCATTACGAATCCCATCGGTCTGCTCGTGTAAGTCGTCCCAATTTGGCTGCAGCGGACGATCTGCCGCCGTAGACCACGCCATAAATAAGGTCAAATACAACCTCACATGCATTGAGGCTAAGTATGATCCGTATGGCATGCCCTGGAGCATCATTGCATTTCCGATCAGTCTTTCCGGGGTACTTGCTGCACAGAATGGAGGCGTGGCGGTCCCCTACCGGAAATGTGTAACTACCGTGACCTTATAAGAGACCCTATCCGGAGCCTTCATTATGCAAGAACCTCATCTTCCTGTTTCTGAATCTCCACTGACAGCTTTGACACCTCTTGACTATGCAACTATCATCCATCTTCTCCTTATGCGCTTTTGCAGCGATTGCTGCATCGTCAGCCCTGCATAGACGACAAGAAGAGCAGTACAAGCTCCGCGTCGCTAGGTACGCCGTGTCGACCCCATAGTCTTAACGAAAAAAGATGCTCATGTATTGCCCAGCACTGGCGGAGACATCAACGGCAAATACCTCTCCATTCGCAATTCCCAAATCGGACTCTTCCCCGATTCTCCACCCATCGTCGTTTCCCTCTTCCCGTCTTCCACAGCCCCCGACCGCGTTAGCCTTCACACCGTCTCAATCGCCGATGTCGTTCGCGTCGTAGCTCTCAACGGAACAAGCGGGGTGTATGACCTCTTCAACGTCGATACGCCCCCGGAGAAGGGGAGAAGCTGGGAGGACTGGAAAGTCGTCGAGAGTGAGGGGAAGGAGAAGATTTTGACATGGGCGGCAGCGAAGAGAGATTCGAGATCGTGGCTGGCGATGCCTGTGAGGAGGCCGGAGACAGGGCAGTGGGTTTGGTTCGTGGACGATTTCGAGGGAGGCTTTCCGGGCATTACGATGCCCATCGACGATATTATCCTGGAGGCCTATCCCTGATTGTTGTTCGTGAGAGACAAAACTCTCAAGTTGAACCTTCGTGGTAGTCCCGGTAGATCTGCGATTAGTTCACGGTCGTGTCGTTGAGGCAAGAGGCGGTTCCATCTTTCTAAATTGTTGCGAGCCGGCACCGGGGTTAACGTAATGAAATGTATTTTGCCTTGAACATAGGGGATCAACTCCAACCATGCTAATACACAGGGGTCACGGGTGTGTGACGTCCCCTACCAATCCAGACCAGTTGGTGCGGTAACAGCTATGCCGCACATCATCCTCCTACGCCGAACCTCCTCTCCTACAGTCTACAATCTTATGAGCCCATAGCCATCGACTTCTTGATCTCCGCGATCGCAAGACCGGGGTTGAGACCCTTGGGGCAGGCCTTTGTGCAGTTGAGGATAGTGTGGCATCGGTACAGGCTCATCGAGTTCTCGAGGTTGGTCTTGCGCTCGGCGGTGCGCTCGTCACGGGAGTCGGCGAGCCAGCGGTAAGACTGAAGGAGAATGGCGGGACCGAGGTATTCCTCAGAGTTCCACCAGTAAGACGGGCATGATGTTGAGCAGCAGGCGCACAGAATGCACTCATAAAGACCGTCAAGCTTCTTGCGGTCCTCCTTAGTCTGACGGTACTCCTTGCCCTGGAAAATGTCAGCGTGCATGCAGGTGATGGGGGGTGTCTTTGTAAGAACGTACATCCTCAGCGGGTGTGTCGCGCTGGAGGTAAGGCTTGATAGACTTGTATTGCTTGTAGAAGTGAGTCAAGTCGGGCACGAGGTCCTTGACAACGTAGGTGTGAGGAAGAGGGTAGAGCTTGACATCGGACTGTGTCTCAGCGGGAATGCGGCCTGTCAGATGTTAGTGCCCTGTGGGATTGAAGATGTCGCAAGACTTGGAGACCTACAGAGACAGGCGAGGGTGTTCTGGCCATTGATGTTCATGGCGCAGCTACCGCAGATACCCTCACGGCAACTCCGGCGGAAAGTAAGAGTGGGATCGAGCTCGTTCTTGATGCGGATCAGGGCGTCGAGAACCATGGGTCCGGTCTTGTTGAGGTCGAGGGTGTAGCTCTGCATGCGCGGCTTTTCGGAGGGCTGGTCCGGGTTCCAGCGGTAGATCTGGAAGGTCCTCATCTTGGCCTCCTGGGAGGGAGCATCGCTGACCGAAGCCATTGAACGCGAGAAGACGGCAGAGGGACGCAGGGCCGCCGTGCGGACGGACTGGCCCAGGACGCGAGTCGAGGAAGAGCGGAGAGCGGCCATGGTGGCAGTTGTGTTTTGTGTGAGATTCTCGGGACGGTCGCGTCGGGAGGGATGAGGCGAAGCCGTTGGTGCAGGAGAGCGAGATGAAGAGGCTGCTCCTGGAGGATTGTGGCAGAGATGGACGATCTGCTGCTATTAGGCCGTGCGGCTCTGGAGAAATGGGGTCGGTGGCGTGAAGGGGAGTGGGAGCGTCATGGAAAGTTGAAGCAAGAGTTGCCCATCCTCGGCTATAGTGTTGGCGATGCTTGGGCCGTGGAATTGCGGGTCTGGGGCGTGGGGAGGCCAATCAGAGGGCGAGCATTGTCAATTCGGTTCGGAAGGAGAAAGTCGGAAGGGGCAACGGGATGAGCCCCAACTCTCCTGCCTTTCCTCGTGAATGCTGGTTCAACGTCGGCTAATCCAGCCCGTTTACCGTCCCACTTTGGTTCTTTCCTCGCCGCTTTACCATTACCTCTTTTCATTTAAAGCGGCCTCCTTTTCACCCTATTCGGGTTCCACGTTGAAGCAACGTCGTCGGCGGAATTCGGCAGCAGAAGCTTAACACCCCGTTGCATCTACAGGGAGCCGAAGGGGAGTCGAGCATCATTTTGACCTTGTCGTCAATTGGGATCTGTTGGCCATATTATTGACATTTTCAACACCCAAGAGCTGTCTTCTCCTCGTTAGACAGACTTGCAGTCCTTCTCTTAGTGAGCCGATCCTGGCCGAAGGGCACCTTTTCTCTCCACACCATCACCACTTGTGACGCCGCTATCAAAGACCCCTTTAGCTTTTCTTACATCACTCTTCCACCACGCGTCACGGTATGCGCTGGACACCCTCGCGCCGACATGACAACGAACTGTAATAGAGTGGCAACCGCGTCGTTGCGCGCTTTGCTTTGTGAGTTCCGGGTCTGGCACTGCCCTCTATGCCAGCTTGATTAACGTCTGCTAGTGCCGACAGCACGAACAAACGGCCGGGCAACGGCAGCGACACCAATCCGCGCCTCATTAAAACGCTCCTACTCATCAGCCGCAATGAGACCGAAGTTCTCGTATCACATCGCAGCCTCCTTCATTGCGAAAGACCGCCCATACGATCCCTCCACACACGTCTTCCACTTCAATCCCTACAACCGCATTCAACCTCCCCGCAATAAACGCAAGTCCTCCCGGCCCGAGTCCGGCCACGACGCCTTCTTCGTCAGTAGGGTCAATGATTCTGGCTCTGTGGCTTTCGGCGTAGCAGATGGAGTTGGTGGATGGGTCGACTCTGGCGTCGACCCGGCAGATTTCTCGCACGGCTTCTGCGACTATATGGCATCTGCCGCATACGAGCACAAACCAGAAAGCAGTGACGCAAAGCCCTTGACGGCAAGAAATCTCATGCAGAAGGGATACGATGCGATATGCAGTGACGGTTCGCTACGGGCTGGAGGCAGCACAGCTTGCGTCGCCATTGCATCACCAGACGGGACATTGGACGTGGCCAACCTGGGCGATTCTGGGTTCTTGCAACTTCGCCTGAACGCCATCACCGCTCTATCGGAGCCGCAAACACACGCTTTCAACACACCATACCAATTGAGTCTTGTTCCACCGAGCGTCGCGGCAAGGGCTGCCGCGTTTGGAGGTGGTCAACTGAGCGATCTGCCACGCGATGCCGACGTGACGCAACACAGCCTGCGACACGGCGACGTTCTCTTATTTGCTACGGACGGCGTCCTCGACAATCTGTTCAATCAGGACATCCTTCGTCTAGCAAGCCAAGCGCTTGTCTCCAGCGGCGCCTGGGTAATGACGGAAGCTGGAGGAGTCCGTGTCGTCGACGACCTCGATAAGCTTGTTCAACCGGCAGGAGCCGGGCCGAAGCACGATCGTGCTACGACACCTTCGACGACATTGCAGAGCTTCCTCGCCACCACAATCGTCTCGGCAGCGAGGAGCGCGAGTGTCAACAGGAAGCTGGACGGTCCGTTTGCGAAAGAGGTCCAACGATACTACCCGCACGAGAACTGGCGAGGTGGCAAAGTTGACGATATCTGCGTGGTTGCGGCAGTTGTGTCCGAGGACTCTGCGGGTGCCACGAGCAAACTGTGATGGAATTCGTTGCTAAAACATGAGGGCCACAGGGGATAAGGGACCTGTGATCTTAGAGCACATGAGCTTCGCAAGCATCTCATTTAGGGGACAAACAGCATTACTTTTGGAACCGGCGTTGAATTAGATGGATTTATGTTTGTTGTGGATGGGGTGGTGATGCATGGCAGGACCGAGACTCCATCTGCCGAGGCCAGTCAGATCTACCGACAGCGATAGGTTCAGATGTGCTGAGCCTCGGGCAGCTAGGAAGATGATTGTACATAGTATCATCAGCGAGGTATGTATACATGGAGAGATATGTTCATTTCACACGGCCTTGACCCTCTTGACAGAAACCCGGACGACTAAGGATAGAACAGATTCGAAATCGTCAAGAGACACACGTTCGGGAATATGGAGAATCAAGGACCATCCGACCTACTTGGATCCGACATCCTGGCCCTCTCCGGCAACTACTTCGGTCTGGTAACGCTCGGCATCGAGACACAGTTGAAGACCAGCCTTCTGGTTCTGATCTTCGACTTTGTGCACAACGTCGAGGTCCACGTACAAATCCCCTGCGACGCGATTATCAATGAGCTGGGCCTGTACGGCGAGCAGTATCGAGAGAACAAGATATCTTCGCCCGTTCTGGGTAAAGATGTTTGGCATATGCTGATTCTTGTGGCGAGGACCTGCGACGTCTTGCAGGATAAGCGCAAATTTGAAAGGCTGGCGGACTTGACTGCGAGGCTGAACAAGGGTGTATGTGTCCATGGGGACGGTGACAGGGTCAGCATTGCTTGTGACGAGCCTGATCTGCCGACGTGGTTCAATATGGGTGAGTCGATCGTGAGGACCATTTGAGATGCACAAGATAACTGACGATGCATCGGCTTAGACCTTAAGCCTCGACCCCAAGGGGTCCTAGACTCCGAGCGCAACATCCACCGTGTTATCTACTTCATCGGCTGCCTATGTGCCCACTGTGACTCTCTACTGCCTATGATCCGCGACGAGCTCTTCATGCCCTGTGCCGCCCTCATCACTATGGACATCCCGAAGGTGAACGAACACACTTTGGAGCCTCAGATCCTGTCCGGTAGCACCTCCACAGACAACCGACACATGTGGGCCACACAGATCACCATCGCCGCCCAATGGATGACCTTCTGCAGCCCCCGTTTCGTTGACGAAGCCTGGAAGCACCGGTTCAGAGACGCCAGATCCGAGCGGCTGCCTTGGCCAGTCCACGCAACCTATCCTGATCCTGACGGACGAAAGTGGCAGATCTGGATGGCGTGGAAGTCGGGGTTCCGAAGAGCGGCGGCGGTGCTTTCAAAGACAAGGGAAACGGATCATAAGGCGGAGACGTTGGAGAGGAAGATGATGGCGGTGCTGAGGTTGATGGCAGAGTTGGAGGAGGAGGTTGGGGAGGAGGCTGAGAGGCAGCGGGATATTCGGGAGGCGAAGGATGAGGGAGCCGAGAGGATGGAAGTCTGACGCTGGGAATCTTCTCTGTCCTGAAGGCTTGTATGCAGTCCTTCGAAGATGATGGCTAATCTAACCTGAGAACTTTGACCAACGATGCCGTCATGTTCAATAATGCATACTTCTCTCTTGAGTGTCCAGTGCATTTATGCAATGTGAGTGACTCATGCACCAACAACCAGTCCCCTGTGGTTGGGATCACGCTCTTTGTTCTGTCTAGGGGAAAGTAGACCCTCTCTATGCCGACATCATGCATGCCATTCTAGCTGTCAAAGAGCAGTGAATTATCTCAGCGTAAAGGAAACGGTGCACGGCAGGTAAGGTAGCAGTTGCAATACTACTAGTAGCGCTCTTATTCGAAAGCCTAGGCACTGTCCTAGTGAAGTTGAGCTGCCCGATTCCTCGTCTTGTAACAACTTCAGAACCATCGTACACAGTGACCAGTGACCCATAACTCCGCCCTTTACGTTGGAGTGAAAACAAATGTGGCAAGCTTCATGTTGACCCACAAGGATGTAAGTCCTGTTAAGAGCCGCAGTTGTTTAGAGCTGCCTATTGACATCATTTGACAAAGTAAACCCTCTCTCCTGTTCCGGCACAACTACATATCTTAGTTTGTAAACCAGAATTGTGGATGTCACAAGAAAATGAGCGAGCATGGGCTGCGCCCGAAATGAGTGATCTTGGATACTGTTCCCCTGCCGAGAGCTGGACACTGACGCTGATTACACTAAGCCCCTTGTCGATCACTCTCTAATGGAGAATCATTTCTCGAGGAGATCCTTTGCCGAGCATCAAATGGGGTAACATTCCTCGACCAGATCCTTTGCCGACCATCGGTGTCCATCGGCTGACACGCATTTTATTCCAGTCGCGTGCAAGTCGCATCCAGATCCGATTGGACTCGGCTCGCTCAACGTGTAAGGTGATCCTTCAATGTAAACCACGACTTGTACGTAGACAACTATTTTGTATAAGTAGGAACTCAGATGAACTCTCCGAGAAATGCTCTAGAAGTCAAACTCAACAACACATCTTCATCCTCTTGTTTCGACATTCTCATTCTGCCTTGCTGCGCTGGTCGTGGCTGTGTCTTACCACCAACCTTTCTGATTCACCATCCTTCCGGCAAAGTCGCCAACTCGCTTTGAAGCTATATCGCATCTTCTCCCGCAACAATGAAAGCCTTCCCTGTTATCACTTCCCTCCTGGCGCTGGCTGGACATACCAGCGCATCACCTCTTTTGCCCTTCGGCAGTTGCACGACCGACGCCGATTGTTCAGACGGCGACGTGTGCAGAACTCACATCGGCGCGATGTATGACAGCGAGAAAGGATGCTACCCCCGCCCCGACCCCCAAGACCTAGTACAGGCGATCGGGAAGAGGGGCCTTTATTGCTCGAATAACGCAGAATGTGGCGAAGGACAAGTCTGCACTCTTGGTCCTACGGCTGTTGCTGGGGGTATAGCCGGCCGTTGCACTGCAAAGCAAATGGAGGTGCCATCCTCCTGGACCTAACACCAAATTTCCCGGATCATCTAATAAGGGTGTGAGCCTAGTCACAATTGCGAAATGATCCTGTTGAGTATGGGCTCTTGATTTGGGGATTGATGAGGGCTGGCTCCACATGACTGGTTCCATATACGATACTCAAGCCAAAACCACGTTATACTCGGCAGTGACTTGCTCCATTTATGTGAAATGATAGACGCTTTGCTTCTGATATAGAGTACTCTCATATTGAAGCCCTCGAAACAGATCTACTATCCAGTGAAATCCTTACCAAGGCTGGACAGAATCAGCCAGAACCACCTTGCCCACATCCTCATCGCGCGCGCCTTGCACAACTGAACAAACAAACTTGCCACCGACGGAGGGATCCTGGGCGCCCATCTGACCTTCCATTAGCAAAACGTTAAATTTGACGGACCACGTGATATGCGCACCTTCTTGAGAGCCTCGGCTCCCGTTCCAAGTAGGTTCGTGGCGAGGAACCCGGGAGAGACAGCCCAAACCTTTACGCCGTCATTGAGCAGGACGCGATGCCAGTGGCGCATCACCATGTTGAGAGCCGTCTTCGCGGCACGGTACGAAATGTACGAGGAATCGCCTTTCTTGGGCCAGCCCTTCTCGGGACTACCGTTGATGCGCTTGGACGTCGGATTGTCGAGACGCTCTGTATTGCCCAGCGAAGCGGTGCCACTGGTCATGAAGAGAAGTCTCGGGTTGGCAGACCTGAGGAGCAGAGGGATCGTCATGTCTGTGAGGATCTGGGTGCCAGTGACGTTGGTATCCCATGAGGTGGCCCACAGCTCTCTGAGGCCCATCTTGCCCTGGGCATGGAGCATGTCGAAGGCGTTACCAGCATTGTTGATGAGGACATCGATGCGGCCGAACTTGGTCTCGATGGTCTTGACGGCTTCTTCGAGGGACTTGTCGGAAGAAAGGTCTGTCTGAATCACGGTGAAGGTTGACTTTGTATCAGGTAGCTCTGTCTTGAGTGCTGCAATAGCATCTTCGCCCTTGGAGACGGTACGGCAGCCGAGGATGATTTCATACGAGACGTCGGAGGACGAAAAAGCCTTTACGATCTCGAATCCGAGGCCGGTGTTGGCTGGATACTGTCAATAAGATCCGTCCATAGTGTTGGAAACCAGTCAGGACTTGCCACCAGTGATGAAGATGATTTCCTTGCTGTCGCTCATTGTGACTTATACGGATCTGATGGTTCCACTTTATTCTGTATGGTCTGGGAGTCGGAAGATGCTGTGAACTGTGACAATGGAATCCCAAGACAGCATGTTCCCTTCTACTTATACCAGTCCAGCCCATAATGTGTCCCCAATGGGAAGCATTCTTCAATCCCCGAAACGGCAGTTGTACGGCCTACGGAGGGCTGGAATGGGTGTCTTTAGTGGCAAGCCTCGGCGTTCGGGAACATCAACTCGACCGCTCCGTATCCGCTGGGCACGATCCCGCCAATGGCGTGTCGCTCTTCAGTTATGCATCGTCAAGGATCCGGCATTAAGCCTGATTCTCGGCCGGTGGTCTCTCAGAAATGGTCGTTGTCTATCAAGAGACCCGGAGTTTGATGAGGAATTAATTCTCCTCGAGATAATCAGCCTGTTCCTCAGCGACTCACTCTGCGCATCCGTGCCACGGTCGCCTGTTCAACCTCCGATGCCGCCTCCCGCTCCCGGTCCGGCGTCTGCAACACCGGAGCCAAGTCGCAAGAAACGGCAGCCAGTGCCATACGGCCATGCCTGCGCTGGCTGCTCCCAAGCTAAATGCAAGTGCAAGCGGAGCGCTCTTTCAGTCCCCTGTGATCGCTGCCAACGTCTAGGCCGAGAATGCGAGCCCTCGCGCACACCTCGCAAGCGCGGTGGTGGCCGTCCACCAAACAGGACGGAGCAGATCGAGAAACGGCTCGATACTTTGGTCGACATCTTGCAATCTTCTTCGAACCGAGAAATTGTCCCCGAGAACGCGTCGGGTGGCGTTGCGCCTGCATTTACCCCAGGCTTCCCGTAAGCAGATACCCGCGACTTGGGACCCTGATGAGGTCATTGCGATCGACAGACTGCTGATATGTCGCCGACCTTTGGACTTCCAGATCTTTACCCAGTCAACAACGTCCATCGGGTGTCAATCAGGGTAATGAGAGCATCAACTTTGAGTCCGCGCAGGTACAGCATAGCTCAACGAATACTTCACCAACGTTGCTCAACGAGCTATCACCTCCCGAGTTCCCAGACAACATCAACTCTGGCATAGACCCCTGGCAAGCACAAGAGAACCTTCGAACTTTCCGGACGAGTCACCTTGCTGCTTTTCCTGCCGTTTATATACCTTCTACACAAACGCAAGTGACTCTTTGACTTTCCTGCAGACTGTCAATAAGAACCGATGCTAATGTGTAGCGTCAACACAGATCAGATCAGTTGCGCTCTCAAAGACCATACGTCTGGCTTTCAATCCAGTCATTATGCTGCACACCACTATCAGCCCGCCTTCTGATGCAGGAGAAGATGCGCAGGATTCTGGCTGAGAAAGTCATGGTTCAGCACGAGTCTAGTATCGACCTGCTGCTCGCCTCCATCCTGAACGGCGCCTGGGGAAGCTTGTACGCCAGGCGTAACTCATTCTATGTGGGTGCCAACATGGCCGTCACTCTCGCACGGAATCTCAAGCTTGATACCAGCCCGGCCTCGGAGCGAATTGGCTTCAAGGCTTTTGCTTATGCTTCGGCTTCTGGTGGCACTGGCGAGGCACATGAAACGAGGACAGAGGAACGCACAATGGAGGAGCGGAGGGCTATACTCGCTTGCTTTTGTCTTAGCTCATGGTCAGTCACACTATTTCTTCAATCTCCCTCGGGTTCCGACGCATGTTGTGCTCTGGTCAACAATTCTGCTGACACAACATTATGTAGCACGGCACTTAAGTTGGGGACTCCGTCTATGCGATGGACGCCACACATGGATGAGTCTCTCCGTCTCCTGGCTTCCCACCCAGAATGCCAAAATGACGAGATTTTGGTTGTGCAAACAAGATGCGCCAGGGTGCTGGACGATGTATGCGCTTCCTCGCCATATGGGTTCTGGGGCCATGAGACCAGCCGCAAGCTTCACGGGAAAATTACGTCGACGATATTGGCGAAGCCTCTCAAGGAGCATTTCAACGAGATACGACGCCAAGTTCGACCGGAAATCCAGGAGAAACGTGAGCGCACCCTGATTCGTTCTTGCTGAACATTTTACTTACACCGTCCTCTGAACAGGGCTGGCAAGATTCTGGCTGCTTCTGACAGAGATTATGATCCTCGATCTGGAGCTACAAAATCCCGGCCCAGCAGCAAGCGCCAGTCTCAACTTTGCTCGAGCCAGGTCACTCCAGAGCTGCCTCTCCGCCATCAACGACTTCTTCGACAACTTCCTCTCCATGAAGCCTCAAGAGCACAGCGGTCTACATTTCCATTACTGGCTTCACTACATGCGTTGCGCCCGCGTCGTCTATCGCTTTCTTCTGGTTGATGATCCAGCATGGGACAGCAGCACCATCCTCGAGAGCGTGGACTTGATGGGAGCTCTGCAACGGGGCGCCGAGATATGCAAGGCTATACCGGCCGCCACGGGGCTCGAGTCGAATGGAAAGGAGGCCTGGGCGATCTTCTCGACTAATCTGATTAGACTCCGAACGATTTGGTTGGAGGCACTGGTGAAGGCAGGGGTAATACCCGCAGGTGAAGGGGTGACGGCAGAGGCGCAGCTAGATTCTTTTGCGCCGTTGGACTTCGATGACTTGTATTCTTTTGACCTTTGGGGGGATAACCTGATGCCGGGTGTCTTGATTTGATGGTTAGGGTACTGAAATAGTGCTACGTGCTCGCCATGTAACAACACTTTCATGCACGATGGCAGCAATAATTTGTGAACGGTATAGAAGGCACCAAGCAGTGAGGATTTGACGAAACGAGAAAGTATGACTACGAAGCCACGTAAAAGCATCCGATAATTAGTCTCATCCAGCCAAACAATTATGTTCCTCCCCCATTCACTCAGGTTCGGATTGAACTTCCATTGATGACTTCAGCGATTCAGGTGCAGGGTAGCCAGACTGAAATGGGCGGTGATGTCATGCAGCCCGGGCCCCACGGAGCAGCTCATTGACGATGACACTTGATCCAGATACAATTCCTCCCATCTATACGATGTTGCATACATCCATTCCTCTCATTCTCAAGTTAGAAGATGGAGGTATACGCAGTAGGTTGGGCTCTGATATCCGAAGAACGTGGACACTAGGACTGACTGATCCTCAATAGGCCGGCGCGGCTGCGGCCTTCACGGTTGATCTGCTGGTCTACCCGCTAGACACCCTTAAGACGCGATACCAGAGTCAGGACTATGCAAAAACATATGCTTCGGGCTCTCAGAACAAGCCACTGGCATTGAGGGGACTGTACCAAGGAGTTGGGAGTGTTATTCTCGCAACTTTGCCAGCTGGTAAGCCTGAGCCTCATCCACTCTGTGCGACCAAACGGATAGCTCTAATCATGTACTCTAGCTGGCATCTTTTTCTCAACATATGAGAGCACAAAGGAGGCCTTCTCAAGAGCATTGCCGTGGCCTCAGCCGCTCGTGCACTCCTCCGCCTCGGCAGTCGCAGAAATGGCCTCATGCCTCGTCCTGGCGCCCGCCGAGGTCGTAAAACAGAACGCCCAAATGCTGCGCATGCAAAATAACGGCAGCAGCAGCCTCAAACATTCGACATCACTCCAAGCCTTCCGTCATCTTACCAGCAGTGGCGCGTCTCGCCGCCTCTTCACAGGCTATACTGCCCTCGTCGCACGGAATCTGCCCTTCACGGCCCTTCAGTTCCCGGCGTTTGAACATCTGCGCGCAAAACTCGGTGCATCAAGACCTGGTGGCGAGCCTTCGACGTTGTTGGAAACGGGATTAGTGAGCGGTGGCAGCGCCGCGGGTGCCGGAGCCTTTGCTGCATGGATCACGACGCCAAGTGACGTGGTCAAGACGAGGATGATGTTAACCGCGGGCGATGGAGAGGACAGCTCGAAGAAGAGAAGGGGCGCATGGGAGGTGACAAAAGACGTGATGAGGGAAAGAGGAGTCAAGGGCTTCTTTCGCGGTGCAGCGTTTCGGTCGGCGTGGACTGCGCTTGGAAGTGGTTTGTACCTTGGGACCTACGATGTTGCGAGGAAGTGGCTGAAGAGGAAGAAGCCCGACCTGGATGACTCAGTTGGGTTGTAAGGGCATGCATGATCTCTTACAATGTATAATATCACGACCAAGAGGCGGATGCCTGGAAAGAGCACTGTGAAGTGTCACGAAGCCTTAGTTGCGTTGCAAAGCTCGTGGACGCGTGTCTCAATAGCTCCCAGTCCCGGATCTCACGAAACGCGTCTGGCTAGAGGAATGCTGGACGGGCAATCGAGATATCGAGGGATTGCCTCCTGCAATGAACAAGCCACAGAAGTCGTCTGGATTCGCCATGCTAGTGCACGTGTCATCAATCGCAGGCTGCGGTACTCAATGAGGAACGAGGACGGTGTCGTCAACTTTGGCAGGATGATGTGATGGTGTCTCCCTCCGGGAACGGAGCCGAGGGTGTGTCGCTCGACTCTCGTAACAGTGTTAAGGGATTGCGTGCGAGATTGTGGGGCGCACTAACAGGGCTGAATCCACCCCCGCGAGATGCAGGGTTCAGCATGTCCGGGGTATTGAATTGCCTTGAAACTCTGCTTGACCGCTCTTCGCGGAGGCGGGAGAGGAGAGACAGATGGTGATACGAAGCAATGGCGTGATTGTCAATCCATGGTCCGGCAAAGAGAAGATAGGCCACAATGCAAGGACTAACGTCACGCCTTGGAGAGACTCGCGAGGGTGTATGAGTAAGTCTGCAACGGACTAGAAACAGTCCAGCACCTTCCAGCCGCAACTTTGTAGTGTAGGGACTAACACTGACTCAACGTCAACTCCTGCAGGTACGACGCTAATCCTGCAATGTACGCCCCGAATCACGAAATCGCCTCTTCGCCCTTTTCCCCCATCCGGCCGACGCCCGCCTCTTATTGGGCCAACCCTCAACAACAAGCACCCCCCGATCGGTACGCCACACACCCTCTCTTCACGCACAAGAACTTCCAGAGCTTTTCTAAGCATAGACCTTGAGGAGGAAGCTCGGTGAAGGTGACAGGCATGGTCTTTTTTTTTTTTAAGTAGAATTCTAGAGGCACCCTGGCACACCGGATCCTGCCGCCCTTAGACTAGAGCGTCGCCAACTTAGCCAACGGTGGCGTGCTCGACTCCCGAATGGCGTATGCAATTATTGGCTCTTCACTCTGGGCCGGTCACCGCTAGAATCTTCCTCATGGCCTTTGTTGTGAGGTCTTATAAATTGTGCTTCCCCTGTGCTCATAGCTTGAGATGATCAGTAAACCCATCGCACCAATTCATCCCCAGTCCTCCCTTTCGCACAGTCCAACAAGCAACAGCAACGTCGCCCTCCGTACTACTCGTCACTTCATCTCTCGCTGAACGTAATCGAACCGTGATTTCGTGCAGTTGACTCCGGTCAAAGTCAAAACAGCATCAATTGTTTCGCCCTTTCCTCGATCGCCCTCAGCCAGGAGCCACGGGCCAGTGACTGGTAGTGCAACGTCTCCAAGATAGGTTCTCTGGACGCCAAACTCTTCAGCCGATCAGAGGGACTCTGGAAAGCAGAGGGAAGAAGCCGAGACATGTCTGTCAAGGTATCTCAACCTGTGCTACCCGCCCCGGGAGCCTTCAGCGACAAAAAGATCAACGATAACATCACCATCAATGAACTGGCTTCGCAAAACAACCGCCTCCTCGTCCAGTCCCCATATGAGGATGAAGACCACCTCCTAGATCTCGACACTGTCGACCACGAGAATGGTCTCCTCGCCCAAGCCCTCACAAAGCTGCACGCGACGCGCGAGGACTACGCCACTGCACCGTACGACGAATCGTTCAACTGGTCGGATGTGATGAGAGAGCTTCAGCAGCTGGTGCAAGAGAACGGCAAGGGGTTCAAGGAAACCTCTTTCTACGTCGTTGCATTCCGGTCACAGATCAAGCCTAGCACCGACTACAGCCATCTTGGCGAGTTGGATAAGGCGGCGCATGCTGAGGCTGTGGCGAGCGGTGGCTTCCTCAAGTAAGTTCTCTCATAGTGCCTCTTAACTTAGGCGCATAATGCTGATAACATTGTGATAGGTACTGGTTCGGAAGCCCCGACAGCGAACTGCGCAACCTGGCGACCTGCCTCTGGCGCTCAAGAGAGGACGCCATAGCTGGCGGACGGGGGCCCGCACATCGCAAAGCAGCTGGATCGACGCGACAACTGTACGCTTACTGGAAGATTGACCAGCACCGTCTGACTGTTAGAGAAGATGCCAAGTCATGGGAGATCGAGCCTTGGTGAATACTCGACCGGGCCGGTAGTCAACGATCCCGACTCGGGACGATGGGAGACAAGATCTGGATCTTGCCAATTTTGCTCACTTTGGCGCATAGCGTGTTCATGGCGAAATGATTAGAGAATGGTTCTAGAGTTTAGACACCAAATGAGAAATGATTACCATATCGTTGCCTGAGCGAAGGAGTTGAAGAATGGTTTTATCCAGGTTGCGGACGAGACTTCACGCATGTTCATAATAGAAACCCTCATGGATTTAATCTCAACGCGACTGAGAAAGAGTCATGATTACGGACGTCTGATGTTCATTAATGGCCAGAAACCTAAGTACAGACCCAAGACTGGCAAAAGTAGTCCTCCACATATTCCGCAGAAACAAGACCCCATGTGCAGAACTTGACCTCAGCATCGTTGCCCCTGGTGCAGTACCCAGCATCGTCGCCCGTCACATCGTCCACCACCTTAAAGTTGTCACCATCCTTGTTGAAGCGGAGCGCAATACCACACAGAGGAGTCGCTGTCCGGAACTCCTCTTCAGGGTAGGGGAAGAAGTTGTCGCCGGTGGCACCGTCAATGTCGGGCGAATTGTCGATTCCGTCGCAGCTGCCGCGGTCAGCGACGCTGACGGCCTTGACAGCGGGGTCTTCGACGCCTTCGACGTGGGAGATGACCTCGCCGATGAGGTAGAAGTCGGCGACGGCTGTGGTGGCTAGCCCAAGGGCTGTAAGAAGAATGGGGAAGCTTTTCATGTTGAGGGAGGTGTCGGCTCAGAAGGCCTTGGGGAAGGTTTGGTTATAGTAATTAGGCTTATGTGAGGGAGGCTGTTTGTCGATGTCTCCTCTGAACGTGTTAAACAGATGAGAGATGCCTCTGTTATATATTTGGCCGGCGTCCTCAAATGAGGTCATTCACATCTAGCCCAGTACCCCCAGAACGACAGGCACCAGCCTCTCTGATCGCCGTATCTTACCCCATGGGCAGGCCCCAATTGCCGTCTCTGAGTCAATAGTTCCAAGAAGGGAAACCCGAATACCATACTTTTTTTTCCGCGGTCCGAAGTTGATGTAGCCGCTGATGATCGACATGGCGAAGGAAGCAAGGCTAGTCATATTGGGCATGACCCCTTGCGACGGCAAACCCTAGCTCGCCAGCGATCGAGGCTATAGGCTACCTTATGATCATGCTTGAACTAAGCAGTCGCACCGTCACTGTATTATGACGTCTCATGCGCTTGCCTCGTGTTTCACCCCGACCTTCTGGTGGTCAGATCTAGGCCATTCGCAGCTTCTCAGCTTCGGCGCTTACACTCTTTGACTGGCTTACTCTTAGTCTCTTACTGTACTAGTCGAAAGGTGCGACAGCGCAAGACATGATGGAAGCATAGGATCGGGAAGCCACACTAGGAAGGTCCTCTCTTCCAGTCGCGCTCCGTCCCGGCATCTCCTGTGATGTCTTAGTCTACCTAGTCGATTCGAAGAATCGCGGCTCAAAGACAATCGAAGGCGGCCGCCAGCACGAGATTCGCAGATCACCATGTGCGTCAAGGTACTTTTGTATGCCAAAGGCGTAAGGCAGCGAAGATGCCAGTGACTATGCACGCAATGCGCATCTTGATGAGCTCCCTGTCCTTGAACAGCGCAACATGCAGCACACGAGTGTGTCAAGACCCGACATGCAGTTGAAATGGAGGCTGACGCTTGAGCATATTAAAGATGACCACCCCAAGCCTTACCACCTGTCTCCTCACGAGAACGAGATATCGATCGCTTTCCCAAACTTTGGCTGTCTCAAGATCAGACGCAATGTCCAGAGCCAGATCATTCCAAGACGTCAGGAGCTATGCTTTCCAGCAGTCGACCGATTCATAGGCAGGGCCGCTCGAACGGACACTTCGTGCCAGTGCCTCTTACAAGTTCCAGTCCGTGCCGATCGCTGAAGCCTTTGTCCGTTGCCCATAGTCGTCAATGTCGTGCTCTACTCCCATGTCAAGATGGTTCCACATGAACCAGCTTCAATTGATGTCTTCACGACCAAGTGTTTTATTCGGGGCGTCGAGGCTGTTGAGCAGATAGAGGAGACTGTTATCGTCAAGCTTGCCTGCGGTAGAGACTGCTAAAGTAAAGCCAGTCGTAAAGATAAAAGCACATAAGTCCCAGACTTTGATATAAATGATGTACAGAAACGATCGCAATAAGCAGCTGGTATCGCAATTCTTGAAGGTGCGCAGCCAAGTCTTTGCGTTCTAAGTACCAGGCTGGGAATCTTCTAGCTTGCGTAGCAAAGAAAGTTACCTCATCTGCACTAATTGAAGCCGTCGTAATCCGACTATATTGGCTCGCCAAACAAACAGCAGCTCAACCCTAAGATATTGCGCAGACTAAGGCCTGACCTCGGCTCTGTATTTGGTATTACGATTACTGAACAGCTGAGGAAGCTGGGGAAGCTCATTTCGCGTCCAGAGCCGTGAAAAGCCCGCCTTGCGAGAAACACACCAACTATTTGAATAATTCTCAGAGTTCGTGAAGCTTGAAACTTGTAGGAAATGTGTCTGGTCTACCATCCGGGCCCAAGAGTCAGACCTCTCACGGCATACCCAATGCCTTCTTCACTTACCACAACTCCTGCATCCACTGGTGTCAAAGTTCTGCTTGCTGCGCTCTCCGCGGGTTATAATGTCCATTGCGCCGTCAGATCTGAGGGGAAGAAGCAGATAGTATCCTTGATTGTTAACGGCAGGCGGTTGGAAGCCCGTCGTGGTCGCGACTAACCTGGAGGTGGCAGAACGTCTGACCGCTTGCCTGATCAGGAACCCTAACGCCCACAAGTGCCAGACCATGTTTGCAAAAATGAACCGCGATCAGGATCCCCATATTGTCGACTGATCACTCCTACCTCCCGCGCGCCCCCCGAACACATCTCCCATCTCAAAGCCGCACGACGCATACAAACGACAATATGGGTGACGTTCCCAAGGATGCGCCTGTTCAGGCTGTCCAGGTTGAGGCTCTGGTGAGTTTTTGCCTCGTCCCTCACTGTGCCCCACCCTCGAAGATGCCTTGACTGATGCCCCTCAAAGGTCGTCATGAAGATTGCCCGCCACTGCGCCTCGACTTTCCCGACAACTGCTACCGGATCCATTGTCGGTCTCGATAATGAGAAGACCCTCGAGGTGTCAAACACCTTTGCTTTCCCCTCGATCGACGGCAACACCGCCGACAGCCACCAGAACGATGCCTCTACCATCGCCGCGTCCGCACCCCGGCAAAAGGCCAACATCACCTACCAGAACGAGATGATCCGTCACTTGAAGGAGGTCAACGTCGATGCCAACAATGTTGGATGGTATACAAGTGCGACCATGGGCAACTTTGTCAACCTCAGCTTCATCGAGAACCAGTACCACTACCAGAAGGACAACGAGAAGACCGTCGCCCTCGTCTACGACGCCAGCAAGAGCTCCCAGGGCAACCTTACCCTCCGCGCCTTCACTCTGTCACCCGTGTTCATGGCCGCGTACAAGGAGGGTAAGTTCACGACTGAGAGCTTGCAAAAGTCCAAGCTCTCCTTCAAGGACATCCTCGTGGAGGTTCCCATCCAGGTCCACAACTCCCACCTCCTTACCACCTTCCTCCACCAGCTCCCCAACGGTCCTTCAGAGGAGGAGATCGAGCCCCCGACCTCTCTTGCCGACCTTGAGCGCGACTCGATCGAACCCCCGCTGCACCCTTCTATCGATACACTTGACCTCGCGATTGACCCCTTCCTCGAGAAGACCTGCGACCTGCTCCTGGAGAGCATCGAGTCCCACTACACCGACCTCAACAACTTCCAGTACTACCAGCGCCAGCTTGGCCGCGAGCAGACCAAGATCACACAGTGGCAGGCGAAGCGCAAGGCGGAGAACGCGCAGCGAACAGTGGCTAAGCAGCCGCTGCTTCCCGAGGACGAGTGGCAAAGACTTTTCAAGCTTCCCCAGGAGCCCAGCCGGCTGGAGGGTATGCTGAACGCCAAACAAGTGGAGCAGTACAGCAAGCAGGTCGATGGCTTCACGGCCAACGTGAGCACCAAGATGTTCGCGGTGAGGGAAAACCTCATGCCCAACTAAAAGGGCGATGAGAAGGGGGAAAGGGATGATAATTGCGGGATGAAGCATATCAGGAGGCGTTCCGGGAAATGGTACCTTATACTGCTAGAGTGACGAATTGTAGTCATTGAAGATTTCTGATCAACGTATCTCATTATCCCGAGTTAAGTGAGAGACTATTGCACCCTTTGTGTTTGTCCTCACCATGCCTATGACATTCCCACGCAACGATATTTCTAGGTGACAGCTGCTTACTTGCATTACAACTGCTAAGGACAGCCTGCCTTGACAAGTCAATCTCTCAGCTGTTACCTAAAGCCTTAGTCTACGGAATATTGTGGCACTTGTCGCCGCAGTCTGGCCACGCACCGAAGCTGTTGGCTGGGAAGCCGTCGTCTTCATCCGACGCCAGGTACCCCGCTTCCCTAAAAATTCTGCCCCTCCTCTCGGCCACAGTAGCGATAGGCGTAAGGTAGTAGAGGGGCAATCTGGAGCCCACAGTGGTCCCCCCGTCCCTGAGGCGAGCCCCCCAATCGGACTGACAGTAGATTTCAGTGGACAGCGTGCCTGCAGTCGCCGCCGTATATTCCGCGATAGGCCGAAAAGCTCGACGTCGAGTTGAACGTGGTGCCCGTTGTAGCGTCACCGCGAGTGACCTCCACAACACACCCGTTGCCACCACGGCAGCAGGTACCCCCCGCTAAGCGCCCCTCCCCTCAGGGTCCTCCCATCTGCGGTGTGGAGGGGCATCGACTTTTCCCTCAACTTTCTTGCCCGCCTCTTTGATTCTTCTCCTCTCTTCTTCTTCTCTTCATCCTCTCTCCATCTCTCTTCATCCTCCTTCACTATCTTCCTTGAACCAATTCCTCATTCCCTTTCCTCCCTTCCTCCCCAATTCTTCCAACACATCCCTCAATCACCATGTCTGCTCCCGCCCACAAGTTCAAGGTCGCCGACCTTTCCCTCGCTGCCTTCGGCCGCAAGGAGATCGAGCTCGCCGAGAACGAGATGCCCGGTCTCATGCAGACTCGCGAGAAGTACGCCGCCGACCAGCCTCTCAAGGGTGCTCGCATTGCGGGTTGCCTGCACATGACCATCCAGACCGCCGTCCTCATCGAGACTCTTACCTCCCTCGGTGCTGAGGTTACCTGGACCAGCTGCAACATCTTCAGCACTCAGGACCACGCCGCTGCCGCCATCGCTGCATCTGGTGTCCCTGTCTTCGCCTGGAAGGGTGAGACCGAGGAGGAGTACAACTGGTGCCTTGAGCAGCAGCTCACTGCTTTCAAGGATGATGGCAAGCTCAACCTCATCCTTGATGACGGTGGTGACCTCACCTCCCTCGTCCACTCCAAGTACCCTGAGATGCTCAAGGGCTGCTACGGTGTCTCTGAGGAGACCACCACTGGTGTCCACCACCTTTACCGCATGCTCAAGGAGGGCAAGCTCCTTGTTCCCTCTATCAACGTCAACGACTCGGTCACCAAGTCCAAGTTCGACAACCTCTACGGTTGCCGTGAGTCCCTCATCGACGGTATCAAGCGCGCCACCGATGTCATGATTGCTGGCAAGGTCGCTGTCGTCGCTGGTTTCGGTGATGTCGGCAAGGGCTGCGCTATGGCTCTTCACGGCATGGGTGCCCGTGTCATCGTCACCGAGATTGACCCCATCAACGCCCTCCAGGCTGCCATGGCCGGCTACCAGGTCATTCCCATGGAGAAGGCCGCCTCTGTTGGCCAGATCTTCGTCACTACTACCGGCTGCCGTGACATCCTGACTGGTGTCCACTTCGAGGCTATGCCTAACGACGCTATCGTCTGCAACATTGGTCACTTCGACATTGAGATTGACGTTGCCTGGCTCAAGAAGAACGCCAAGTCTGTTCAGAACATCAAGCCTCAGGTTGACCGCTTCACCATGCCTTCCGGCCGTCACATCATCCTCCTTGCCGAGGGCCGTCTCGTCAACCTCGGCTGTGCTACTGGCCACTCTTCCTTCGTCATGTCCTGCTCCTTCACGAACCAGGTTCTTGCCCAGATCATGCTGTACAAGGCCGCCGACCAGGAGTGGGCCAAGAAGTACGTCGAGTTCGCCAAGACCGACAAGCTCGACGTCGGCGTCTACGTCCTCCCCAAGATCCTCGACGAGGAGGTCGCCCGTCTTCACCTGTCTCACTGCCAGGTTGAGCTCAGCACCCTCACCCCCGTCCAGGCTGAGTACCTCGGCCTGACCGTTGAGGGTCCCTTCAAGAGCGATATGTATGTTCCCCCATGAACCCTAGACCCCGTGAGACAGCATTGCTAACTGTTTTTTCAGCTACCGCTACTAATTGCCTCATATAACTAAACATTTCCTTTGTAACGGCACCTTTTCATTTTGTATTCATACCCCAAGGGTCCTTCAACTGGACACCTATGTGTAACGAAGTTCATGTCCCATTTCTCTGGACACACAGGCGATGGGCAAAAGTTGTGTTTTCAACAGCATAAAACTTGCGAGGCATCAAGGGGTATTTAGGAATGGAATATTGGGAGAATCCTCGACAAGCCAGTTCTTTTGGTCTTGGCTTGTCAGGAACGACGAAAAGAAACGAGACCTCGGAGCAACGGAGCTTTCTAGAGGAATATGAGAAAGATCGGAACGGCAATGTTCAACCAAAATAGGGATTACACTGCATGATCTGTAATTGAACTTGATCATCTCAAGTAGAGAATCAAGAACACGGGGTTCAACGCCTCAAATAAGCCACGGTCTTCACAATGAACTGTGACACATGCGTCTCTTCAACCCCATTTTCAGACCTACATTTTCAGGCTGTCTTCAAGGGCTCTCGCATAGTTCAGCCTCAACTCTCAAATGCTGCCGGTGCCGTTCTGCATTTTCTTCTGCTCCGGTACCACACTTTTCAACTTGCCTGTCTCCAACGCCATCCTGATATTGTCAAAAGCCCACTCCTCCATCTTCGTCTCCGTCTCGACCGTCCAGGTTCCCATGTGTGGCACCAGTAATACGCGGTCATTTCTCAAAAGGCCTGGATGGACGACAGGCTCGTCCTCGTATACGTCGAGGCCGGCAGATGCGACGTGTCCGGAGTCAAGAGCGGACACGAGTGCGGACTCGTTGATGATAGCGCCACGGGCGGTATTGACAATGACGACGCCGGGTTTGGTGAGAGACAACTCGTGGTGGGAAATGATGTGACGGGTTCGAGGCTATTCTTCAGGTTAGTCTCCATGTACTAAGGTATGCTTAGACTTGGGCAGTAGGATATACTCACATTCAGGGGAAGTGAAAGGCTCAGAACATCGCTCGCTCTCAGCAACGTCTCAAAGTCCACATACTCCGCTCCAGCCGCCATCTCCTCCGACAGCTTCGTGCGATTATGATATCGCACCTCCATCCCGAAAACCCGTGCCCTCTCTGCTATAGTGCGACCGATTCCCCCCATCCCTAGAATTCCTAGGATCTTTCCCTGAGGATCGTGTCCTAATTTAGGGAGGGGAATGCCGCGCCAGTCGCCAGCACGGAGACTAGCCATGGACACTGGCAGGTTCCGAAGGCAGCCGAGAATGAGGAAGATGGCGAGGTCAGCCGTGGAATCGTCGACGGCGGTAGGGGTGTTAGACACCAGAATATTGCGTGCCGTACACGCGTCAATATCTAGCTGGTCGTAGCCGGCGCCTGTTCCGGGTACTGCGTAAGAATACGAAGGGGCCGAGTGGGCATTGGACGCTCACCGTTGTGGCATACGAAGCGAAGGCTTTTAGGAAGAGCCTGGACGAGCTCTTCGTCGAAGCGTCCCGTCAACTCGAACGATTCGAACGTGCGATAGGCAATGACCGTACCATCGAGGAGCCCGGAGCGGCACTCGGCGATGAACGATTCTCGGTCGGTTGAAGAGGGTCGAATGACCTCAGCCAGTTGTGATATGGCCTCCCAAGCATCATGAGCACTTTTCGCATGGACCTCTGTCAGTTTCAAGCGCGCAAACCCTCGAAAACCACATTCAGGCCGGACTAGGGACGTACTGCTCGATGACACCCAATTGCAGAATCTTGGGCTTCGAAGACGCCATTGCTCACTGTGGGACAGGATCGTGAGGGGGTTTGAAGTATCTCCTTCAAACTTGAGGATCTGATTGATATATACTTGAAAAGAACAGACTGCTATATAAGTCAATATTCCAGATCCAGAAAACTCCGCGCCAAGTGACGCATCGCTGGTTCGAGCTGTTCGGCGGGGCGCCCTCCCATCCCCACGACGACCCTTTACCTTCCCCGGACCTCCATGTTTCCAATCTGAACCAATCCTGCAGACCCCAGGAGGTCTCCTTATCTATCAAACCACGGCATCGATCTTCGATGCTGCCTCTCAGTCGTCCCTAATGCACTGATAAGAGAGGCGTTGATGCTGGGTGACGTGTTTGGCGCCGGTTTCGCCCGTTCCCTTCCGCCTGTGCAGACGGCACGGCTGCGGGCGCTGAAGAGCCGCTGTTGCAATACAGCGTCAAGGAAGGAGAGCAAGCGGAATAGCACTGATGACAGCCTTACAAGGAACTCTCATATTTGATAATGCGGGGTGATGGCGGTGAAGAGATTCATATCAAGGCGCGAAACAGACGTGCGATAGGAGGGACAACGCACCGCTGCAGGTCCGATATCGGGCTGCAGGCATTGATTGCATAGATTGGATATTCATGTCTCTTTGACAAAGTAAAAGTTGGCTATGATTAGCCATTTGTTGGAGAGCATATCAATTCCCTCATTTCTGTTTGTATTCCCCTTCATCGCAGACCAGCCAAGCTTCACATGAGCAAGCGCCATGCACCAAGAAGCAGCGCCGCGAATCCAGTGCAAACACCCATCAGCCACTGCAAAGTCTGGAACTTGACCTGTTCCAGCTTCTCCCTGAGAGCTGCCACCTCCTGCTCGATCTTCGTTTCAGTCTCCTTCACCTTGAGCTCCTGCCCGACGGCCTCCTCGCGGATCCGGCCCTTCTCGAGGTTCAGGTCGAGGCGGACGCTGGCCTGCGTGCGACCAATCTCGTCGCGGAGACGACTGGAGAGCTTAGCGATGTCGTTTGTGAGGCGCTCGTGGGTGTTGCGTGTTGTGTTGGACTCGGTGCTGTCTGCAGAGAGCAGCTCGGAGCGGAGCTTGGCGAAGTCGACCTTTTGGGTGTAGGTTGCTTTGGCAGCGTCCTCCCGCAGGACCATTGTGCGTGTAAGATTCTGAATGCTATGGAACCAAAAGTTAGCCGGCCTGTCGGTTCCAGAGTACAAGCGGTCCAAAGGACGTACCTCTCCTCAATGACATCGTTTAGGACCTTCATCATGGCCACAGACTGTTCCTCGGTGAAACCCTCACTCTGCAGCTTTTGAACGAATTTGAGCGTGTCGAAGTGATGATCGCGCTGCCTTCTGGAGGTAGCATGAAATGCGCGACGAAGGATCAAGCTGTTTTTCTTGCTTTGAGCATGTTCCCGCCTGGCAGTGTTGCTGGTGTGAATGGACGCTGCGAGTGCGGGTGGCCACGGAGCTGTGCTTGAACTGTTGAAGAGGGGTCGCGAGACAGACGTTGAGGCGCGCCAGCTTATCCGGGGAAGGAGAAAGCGAGGCAGCTGTTCCGCGACAGCGATAGTAGGGGCGGCCATCGTGCGAAGATGTCTATGGTGATAAGGCGATGCGATGTCGAGGTGTCCGATATGGAGGGAAGCCATGAACAGACTGGAATCGTCGTGGCCCGCGACGGAGACAGGGGTCAGGTGGGCTCAACCCTGACCCTGGTCTGGGTCGATCTGCGTGTCGCTTGGATGGCATCTTTTGGAAATAAGTTGTGGACTTTCACAGTGACTGATGATGACCCAGTATCTTATTATGCGATTCAACCTCATGCTGCCTGTTCATACATGGGTGTTGGCTGTCCGTTTCCATCTACAAGCCACTGGCCAAAAAATCATGAAGCTGGTCACGGGGTCGGAATTGATGCGGCACAAGATTCCGTGCCTCAGGGTCCCTGTTGATTACGTACATCGCGACGCTCCCTTGTCCCGAGACCTCAGCCCCCAATCCCGAGTGATCCGATCTTCCATATCCTTCAATCCCGTCTCAAAACCGTGCCAGGTCTCGCAAGTTCACGCTTTCAAAGGGCGATTAATGGTCTCTTCTTGGCATTACTCACTCTGGTACAGATCAGCATTTAGGGAAAGCCTTTTGGAGCTGGTTCGCCAAGACCGTCGCTGATAGGGCCTTTGCGACGAACGGATTCCAAATACTGTCAAACTCCGTTCACCGGCATACTGTCACCAACACCATGGCGCCACCACAATCCCTATCGCCTGTAGCATCCTCTGCAGGTTACGGAAGATCATGCACCAATTGCTCCAAAGCCAAGTGCAAGTGCATCCTTCGCCCCGGGGGTCAGATGTGCGAAAGATGCCACCGGTTACGCAAGGACTGCCAGCCGATGGTCTCATCACGGAAACGCACCGTCAAGAAATCATCATCTTCACGCACAGCGCAGCTCGAGGAGAAACTGGACGATCTCGTCTCAATACTGAGAGCTTCTCAAAGTCAACCATATTCTCAGCAAGGCCAGGATGAGCAGCAGCCCGCAGCACAAGTCACTCGGCAGGACAACAACATTTCTGCTGCCCCCACAGATCCAAGACATTTCACAAGTAGACTTGACTCACTTGCAACGGCCGCGACATCTTCACCGAGTGCGACAAATGGTTACAAAATCCCAAATACACCTATGCCTCCATGCATAATCCCAGAACCCGGAAAACCTACCGTTCGCCGCGCCGTGCTGCCTCATGAACCTCCATCCTTGGAAGCAAACGCCCGCCTCGACAAGTTCCGAACATGGCTACCCTATCTGGGCTACTTGTACATTCCCCCCCATCTGAAGGCAGAGGACCTGAAGCGCGACCGTCCTGTTCTTTATTCGGTGATCATGAACCTCACCAGTATGGACGTTTCCGAGCAACAAGCCATGGGCGAGGCCATCAGGAAAGACATTGTTGTTCGTGCCTACATGGACACTGAAAGATCTATGGACCTCATTCTTGCGATTTTAACGTTTCTCTCATGGTAAGGCTGAACTTTTGCCTCCCCATGGTATTTCGGCGAACTGACAGCTACATGCCAGGGCACATTTCAATACTAGTCCCCTCACAAAACCCTTTATAATTCCTTACGCTCAACTCGCACACGCCCTGATCTTCGATTTGGGGCTTAACAAATCTCTGAAGGAGGAGCAGCATTTCACTGCCTGCTTCAAAGTATACGGGCCCCCAAAGGGGGCTCCACCGGCTCGACCCTCTTCACGCCCACGGACAACAGAGGAGATGCGGGCGGTGCTAGGCGTATGGTTCCAGAGCTCACTGTAGGTGCCTCAATAAGTTGGAAGTTGCAAGACGAATAGAGCTGACTTTTGCAAACCATAGTCTCGCCATGTTCATAGGAAAGATGGACCCCCTGAGATGGACATCTCACATGGACGAGTGCTTAGAGACGCTTGAACGAGCTCCAGAGGTTGCCTCGGATGAGACGCTCGCAGTCCTAATACGCCTACAGAAGATCAGCCACGAAGCGCAAGAACATCTGCTCCGCGACGCCATGGCCGACGTAGATGGAACACCCACATTCATGTTCCGGAAAGGGCTCAGAGAGCGCCTGAACATCGTCAGATCGAGAATCCGTCCCGACATCATGTCTCAACGTAAGTTCGGTCTTGAAATAGCCACCTCGAGTATCAGCCGATGTTGACCTCCCCTTAGCTCAAGTCCAATCCTTTGTCTACTCGACAGAGATGCAGGTCGAGTCGGTCGGGCTTTTCGTTGACTCGGAGATGCCTGAAGGATCACGAATAGATGGCATGTACGCCATGGTCAAGGCTTTACGTTCCTGGTACGATTTGTTCCTAAACATGCCAGCAGAGGAAGTCCCAGGCATGCCCTTCAGCTTCTTCATTCAGTTTACGCAGACCCATGTGGTCCTGTACAAATTGGCAGTGTCGAACGATCCAGCTTGGGACAAGAGCTTTCTACGCTCGACGGCAGACCCTATGAGCCTCTTCGACAGGTCAGTCGAGAGGTTTCAGCAGATAGGTGCCGTATACCCCATGAAGTCATCGCAGGAGGCGCCGACCATCTTTGCCAAGGGAGCGACGATGGTGAGCCACATCAAAGCCTCGTGGGAACCTGTCATGGCGGCAGCGCTTGGCGGTCTGCCAACGCCGGAAAGCTCAGCAAACAACACGAACAGTGCGACAATGGGAATGACACCGAGCATGCCTGTAGATCCGAACGTGGCGCTTGGCGACCCGAGTGCTTGGGATTTCGGCGACATGGGCTGGATGACCGACGTGTTTGGTCCGTGGGAGTTCTGAATAGCTCACATGATTACCAGTACTTCGCTTTTCGGCGGGCGCACCTCGGCCACATGGAATGTGAGCGGTGCAGCTGATATGAGGCAACGAGTGCTTGCAGGTGTGCAAGTGGGAATCCTAATAAGCGGCTGTTTTCCGAGTAGATCCTGGACTCTCTTCTCAATGCGGTAAACAATCCATCATGCAAGGCAAAACACAATGCCGGGTTCTCCACCAGCGGGCTAATTGTCCACTTTCGCGTCGCTCGCTCCATCTTATACATGCCTAATGCGGTTGCAACTTGCTTACTGGCTTGCAATGCTCCGCGGTTGGCAGGGTTAGCAACTCGCTGACATGTCAGCGAATGATCGGTTTTCAAGCAATCACCGGCGAGACCATGTCAGCTCACAAAGAGGGCGGCACCTATCATCCTATTATCCGAAGGTGTGGTCATGCTTATCGCCAGCGCATGGGTGAGATGATGTCTCAACAAACACGGGTTAGGCAATTGTACGGGTAATAGGAGTGATCCCAAGTCGTTGCTCTGTTTGCTCCTTTTATTTCGAATCATAGCTCCACCTACAGCGAGTTGTTCATCTTGCGTCCTTCACGAGTCCAACGATTCTGGCCTTTTATCGACACGATGGAACATGCAAGGGACCACGACCATGACGCTGGGGCATCGTCGGCCAGTCACGATATCACACTCATCGACGCTACGAGCGACCGCGTTGAGGACGCATCACAGGTCGAGAAACATGGTGTTGATACTTCGTCAACGTCCAAGGGGGGAAGAGACGATGGCATCTCGAGAGCCGCATTTGTCGTCGTAACCATAGCTATCATCCTGACAGGAATATTGATCTCTATGGACATGACCATCCTCGTCACGGTATGTCGTCGGCTGCAGCGAGTATTTGTTGGAAAAAGAATGCTTACTCTAGAGACCAGGCCGTGCCGGAGATCACGACCGTCTTCAACTCACTCGATGATATTGGCTGGTACGGTACTGCGTATACACTGAGCATGTAAGAATGTCCTCCTCACGATATGGCTTGAACAGTCGGCTCATTCTATAGGGCGGTGCTTATTCCTCTGGCTGGGAAACTGACGAGGCACTTTACGGCCAAGGTAAGTTTGCAAGCCTGGCTCTACAAGTCGACGACATGTGTGCTAACCCTGTCTACTCAGTGGGTTTTCATTGCTTTCCTGTTCTTCTTCGCACTTGGAAGTGCCATCTGCGGATCCTCGCAATCTTCGACCATGCTCATCGTGGGCCGAGCTGTGAGCGGCATGGGGGCTTCAGGCCTCTTTACGACCGGCCTGACGATCGTTGCTTCTGCGTCACCACTGGAAAAACGGCCGATGATGTACGGACTGGTTATGGGCATATCACAGGCTGGACTATCTTTGGGTCCCATCATTGGCGGAGCGCTGACACAGCACGCATCATGGCGTTGGTGTAAGTCTGTCCCAGACAGACGCTCAAATTGGCTGCCCTTTGGTGCCAAGAAGCTGACTCGTTTGCCAGGCTTTTATCTCAACCTTCCCATCACGGGATCCGTAGCTTTGGCAATGGCCTTGCTGCGCGTGCCGGACGACAGCGTGCCTCTACAAGGTCCTGTTTGGCAAGCCCTAGCCATCAAGCTCGACCTGGTTGGCTTCAGCATTTTCGCCCCGAGCACCATAATGCTTCTCCTTGCTCTAGCCTGGGGAGGCTTGGACTACTCTTGGAACTCTTCTGTGGTAATCGGACTATTCTGCGGTGCGGGCATTGGCATCATCACCTTCCTCGTCTGGGAAGAGAGACAGGGCCTTGAGGGCATGTTCCCCACGCCACTCATTCGCCGCCAGATCGTGGCGTCATCATGTCTCTCGCAAGCTCTGTACTTTGGTACAGTTTACACAGGAACCTACTACATCTCTATCTACTTCCAGTCGGTCAAAGGCGTGGAGCCTCTCACATCAGGAGTGCGAATGCTTCCCCTCCTTGTCTTTCAAGTGGTTTCAGTCCTCATCACTGGAGGGCTCAGTAAGTCTCTAACTCTCATATGTCATCCTCGTCGCCGTTGACAGCTTTCCTCGTTTGAATCTTACAATCGCTGACCTTTGCGAACAGTTCAAAAAACGGGCTACTACCTCCCTTTTTCGGTTCTCGGCTGTGTCTTTATCGCCATTGCCTACGGCTGCTTCACTCTGCTTGACAGAGGCTCCTCTGCTGCTCAATGGGCTGGATACCAAGTCATCATGGGAATCGGTCGCGGCCTTCCCATGCAAGCCGGCTTCATCGCTGTCCAAGCCTGCGTCGGTGAACAACTCGTACCCGTGGGCAACGCCATGGTTCTTTTCTCTCAGCAGCTCGGCGGCTCGATCGTCCTCGCGATCGCGCGTGTGCTCTTCAGTGAAGGGCTCAGAGATGAGTTGAGAGACAGAATCCCCGGTGTTGATGTTGAGGCCGTTGTGGCGGCTGGTGCAAGGGGAGATTGGTCTCGCGTGGTGCCGAAAGGCAGCTTATCTCAGGTAACTGAGTCATATAATGAGGCTCTGCACGATGTCTTTTACCTGGGTATTGGAGTAAGCGTGGCTATGTTCTTCGTGTCATTTGGGATGGGATGGGTGGACATCAGGAAGAAGGTTGATGCAGAGCCGGAGTCTGACAGAGCTCTTCGAGAAGAGGCGCAGATCGAGGACAAGAAGCAGCCATGAGGCTCGAGATGGCCATCAGCACTTGGTTGAGTTGTTCTGCAAATGCCTACGACTAATGTCATGCTAATACACTTGAAAGCTTGGAATCCCGAGATCGTCGCTGCGGCTGCTGAAAACTATCGCGGATGCTCCGTTGTCAATACAGAAGGGATCAGCGCTGCGCCAGTATCGACGTCAACGTCCACCAGCGCGAGCATATGCCTGAATGTACATAGGCTAAAGTCCTTTATATAAAACCGGGGCGAATTATGTTCGGAAATAGGAGTCCATTCATTGACGTGTGCACAACCTGGTTTCAATGCCGAGGGAGTGCATTAACCCCAGACCCTTGGCAAACAAAGGTGCGCCGGGGTGCAGGACTCACGGAGGAACACGCATCGATCTCATGATTGCTTTGACACAGGCTAAACTTAAAGTCAAGTAAGCTTAAATCTGAAGCTGGGCTGCTCCGGTCGGTCTTTAAGATAGGATCACATATAAGGACCGAGCGTCGGTAACATGACGTCCTATCTTTCGATTCGGCATGCTCCTGGGATTTGGCTTCCTCATGGTCCCCAGAGGCTTTCGTGCTTCCTATGACATCCGGCTTGCGACATGGGTTACCTTTGACCTACACATGTGCCTGCATCGCCTGTTCTCGGCGTTCACTTGGCCACAGCGACGGCTGACGAGTTCCCCCCCAGATGAGGCATCTTGGCTTCAGAGCTACTATCTTGGCTTGACATTTGCCGCCATCCAATTGCCGCAACCTTGCCCCGGTCACTCTATTGTGGACTTGGCTGCCGTATTCTCAGCCAGGTCGTAGAGACAGGTCGCGGAGTCGCATGATCCGCAATGTGTGCCTGTAGAACGACAACGCTTCCAGGAACAAACGGCCAAAGCACGCAAGGAATATGGGTCGACGGGTATATAAGGCGTCCTCCAGTCGTACCGACAGACAAGGAAGTCCGATCAGGATCACCGCTCGAGCCCAAGACTCACTTGCACAATCTTTTCTCTCAAATCAAATACAGGCGTCACAATGGTCAAATTCACCACTCTTCTCGCGGCTTGCACCGCTGTCACAGGCGTCGTGGCCTCGCCTGCCATGAATCTCAACAAGCGCCAGGTGACCCCTAACGAAGAAGGTGTTCATGACGGATACTTCTTCTCTTGGTGGTCCGACGGCCAGTCCCCAGTGACTTACACCAATGAGCCTGGTGGTTCCTACAGCGTGCAGTGGCAGAGTGGCGGAAACCTCGTCGGAGGCAAGGGGTGGAACCCCGGTACCTCTCGGTGAGTCTGTGAAGGAAGGCCTTGAGTCTCATGTGTAGAGTCGGAAGCTGATATGACGGATTAGCGAGATCTCATACTCGGCCAATTGGCAGCCTACAAACAACGGCAACAGCGTACGTCTGAATCACGAAGAGGGACAATGTGGAATTCTGGCTAAAGGATGATAGTACCTCTGCATTTACGGGTGGACTCGCAGCCCTCTCGTCGAGTACTACGTGATCGAGTCACAGTAAGTAGCGGCTATCGTGCTCGCCTGTTCCTCTTCCTCGCCGACTTATTGCTAGTCTGCATGTCTTGTGCTTGCTATTCTTACTGCTACTCTTCTTCTGCTCCCTGCTAACGAATTTTCATCAGCGGCGACTACAACCCCGGTTCTCAAGCTGAGCAGCGCGGCTCCTTCGAGCACGCTGGTTCCACGTACAACCTCTACGAGAGCACTCGGTACCAGCAGCCCTCCATCGACGGCACTCAAACCTTCCAGCAGTACTGGGCGATCCGTCAGCAGCATCGCCAGAGCGGGACTGTCGATATGGGCGCCATCTTCCAGGCCTGGGAGCAGGCGGGCATGTCCCTGGGCAACCACTACTACCAGGTCGTGGCGACCGAGGCTTACAACAGCGCCGGCCAGGCTTCTGTCACTGTTGAGTCGCCTCCGTAGATAGCTGCCAAAGGGCCTTCTTTCTTGTACTACAGTTTGGCGGATTGTGAGAAATGACGCTGCAGAGCCCGTCCATGGATGTAGTGCAGTTACGAAGACGAGCTCACTTATACGAAGAGATCCGTGGACATTGATTCACATCTTCATTGCATACATTCTACATGTTCAAGTATCTGTGACTTAATGCCGTCAAGTCTACCTTATACCATATTTTGGATAGCTTGTATTTCGCCTGGAGCATTCTCTGCTGTCAGTATTGGTCCTTGTCCAGCCTTTTGGTCGCAGCCTGCTTCTACGTCTTTCAAGTGTCATTCAACACAGCTAAAGCGACACATCAACTGTCGATACTGCTGATTGACAGACCAAATGAACTATTCGCTCTCAGCAGAGCATCAAGAGCATGTGGCTTGGTGGCATCCAAGGCATGAATGCACACAGCACTTTGGTCGACTTCTGACGGCTAAGGTTGTCCATCCATGTTAATGACCAACAGTAACGCGATCGAACCAACACCCGACTGACCCCTTGCGCCAATCGCAGGTGCTGGCGCTGAGACCTCACACGTCAAACAGCGACGAGGCAAAATCGCTGAGTCTTTTCTCTTGCCCCATCCTTGTCATCTCTCTGCGCCTGTCATTTTCATCTGAGAACTTGCCCTTTCTTGATGAAGGAGCCCGCCTCAGGTCTCTCTCGTCATTTTCGGAGGGCATAAGGGCGATGCCATTCACAACCACAGGCCCGCTGCCCACCTGGCGACCAACTCCTGTTTCGCAGTGGCAACGATTCCGTCGCGATTCGACTGTCTTTTTGGGCACCAGACTCTACGAGCAAGCCTTGAGCATTCACTCACGGCCAGTAGCTTCGACAAGAGAATCTTCACTGCAGGCCCCCATCACTGTGGTGTGCATCTCCGACACACATAACACACAGCCTGACGTGCCAGATGGTGACGTCCTGCTCCACGCCGGCGATCTCACGAAAGGCGGTTCTTTCGGAGAGATTCAGGCTCAGCTGTCCTGGTTGAACAGCCTACCACACCGCTTCAAGGTGGTCATCGCCGGTAATCACGATCTTCTACTTGATCCAGCCTTCGTGGCTAGCTTTCCAGACCGGATCTGTGAGGAGCCAGGCACATCTCGCAGCGACTTGAATTGGGGCGACCTGATCTATCTGGTCAATGACTCTATCACCCTCAGGTTTCCTGGCGGCCGTTCGCTGAACATATATGGCTCGCCTTTGACTGAGCAATGCGGCACCTGGGCCTTCCAATACCCCCCAGTCAGACCTGTGTGGGAAAACACCGTCCCTGGTGAAACAGACATCCTTCTCACGCATGGACCTCCGAAGGGTCATTTGGATCAGCAGGGCAAGGGATGTCCGCAACTGCTTCGGGAGGTCTGGCGAGTCAAACCTCGGCTGGTCGTATTCGGGCACATTCACGAAGGGCACGGTCGAGAAGACATCTCGTACGAAGCCTTGCAAGCCGCGTATGATGGCATTCTTACCAAGGACAAAGGTTGGCTCGCTGTCTTCTGGATGGCTATTCTGGTGGTGTGCAAGCTGTTGCTTCGTCTGATTCCACTGCCCCGGACGTCAACTCGCTCGCAGACAACGCTGGTCAACGCCGCGGTCATTGCTGGAAGGCCTGGCCAAGAGCGGACACAGACACCTCTAGTTGTCGAGATATGATCCAGAGTCAAATTGATGAGGTTGAGATCCCATGATGACAAAGTGGTCCTGTGTTCTCGCCACCAACGGAATCACCATCCCCATGGCGGAAACACAGCAACGGGTAGAGGAATGCAACGTCAGCCACTGAGTACATCCTCTGCAGGATCTTTCTCGAGGGTGAAAAGCGTTTGATGACTTCGCAACGGAGACCAAGGCCCCGGCGCATCGTGACCTCGCTGTCGGCCAGGTATATATAGCTCATTTGCGCGGTGGAGCGTTCATGGAGCGTTAGCTCAGTGGTAGAGTGCCTGATTCCAGTCCAGGTGGTCGCCCGTTCGATCCGGGTACGCTTCATCTATTTTTTGAATTTTTGCGTCACGATATGGTCCATCTCCTGGAGAGTGAGAATCGTGGTTGTGAAGGGTTGGGGGACAGTGTTGCGGTATGGTGGTGTAAGAATGTGCTAGACCACCACCAACCCTTGGCTGAGAACACTTACCTGGATACAAAGATAAACGCCAAATTGCTGGAGACGTTATAGAAGCATTGCCGTGAATACGAGACTTTTCCATTGACTTGGCAGCTGGCAGCAATCCCATTACTTGATCAGATCTGGTGGTAAGCTACCTTACCCAAAACCCTGGGATATCCAATACTCGTGGCGTTCGCTCCAGGCACGGTCGCCGCCGGTCACACTACGAAGGTCCATGTGGATGGCTTCACAGTAAAACTTTCTTCAAGTGTCCTTGTGTCAGCTGAATCCTTTCCCGCTCACGCTTGATACATATGTAGACATAAGGCGTTGAGGTATGAGCATGTAGGACTAGGCAAGGCGCCGCCGCGTTCTTGCGTCCGTGTGTCCATATGTACGGGAGACAATCAACCCTGAGGACTCGACGAAATTGCCAATGTCTTACAATTCCAAGGATGGGGCTGTTTAGTCGGGGGTATTCCGTCTGAATGCGACGGGATTAGACGTGGATGAAAGTGAAGTTGGTGGAGGGTCAGTGACGAGGTGCAGCAGATTTCTTGGTAGGTTCCATCATCAGGCACCTAAAATCTCCACACGCAACCACCGCAATTCACATGCATCGAGTACGCCTCTTCTCGCATTCCGCATTCATCATGAACCGTCCTCGCAATCGCCAACCGCGTCCCCCACGAGGAAACGATGGCGCTGGGGGTCGGGGAGGAGGCAGAGGCGGAGGCGGAGGTGGAGGCAGAGGAGGACGCCCACCACAGGATCGCAACCACAGATGGACCGCTGGCACGCCACAACAAGCGGCTGGTACGGTCCCGACAATCCAGCAAGTAATTCCAGGGGCGTCTGTCTACATCATCCTGAAGGAGGATCAGCCCACAGGTCGGGAGACGCAAGGCACCGTACAGGAGCTTCTCACAAGAGGGAATCACCCTCGAGGGATCAAAGTACGCCTACGCGGAGGCCTCGTGGGCAGAGTGCAGCGCATGAGCACCGAAGTTACACCTGTTGCAGACGTGGAGACTGCTACAAGTGCGCAGGCTGTCCGTCAAAGTCCACTGGTCAGCAGGGGAGGGTCTTCACAGATCAGGTATCGCGATGTTCGGCTCGACGAGGATGAGGAGCCGCCGCAAAGGAGCTTGGCCGACTATCTCCCTGCTGAACTGAACACGCCGGAGCCTGTAGCTACCGCGCAACCCTTGGCCAAGTGCCCCTTCTGCGAGGAATTTGAGGGTGACGAAGTCGCTGTTTCGTACCATATCGACCAAAAGCACCTGTCATGAGCCCGCGTTCAATATCCCTTGCAAAAGCGCGTTCGATCAATCATTCGACGCGTTCCTGTGATTCTCACCGCGCATCCGTCATATTTCCGGGCGGACGACCCTTTCAGGAGGCATCGCTCGATCAGGGCGGTCACGGGCTGCGAGCTCAAGGTCGTCATGGTGTGGGATGACGACATGGGCTGACCGATTGGTTGTGTCCGCCGCGCCTTTCAGAACCGCATCCCTTCTTCGATGTCCTCCAGCGCAACGACCATGCGCTGTGTGCCCGACATGGACTGGGATACGCGAAGCAGAATGTCGCCGAAGATCGGTCATCGCAGAGCAATGTCGCGCCAATATTATATCCTCGCCCTCGCATAGAGTCACTGGCAGTAGGCAGCCTCAGACTCCACGACCACCGATCCGCAATTCGACATGTACCTCAGGTACCTGTGGTCCTTCGTTGGACTCGTCGCTATATCATGTCTACCTATGCCAATGCTTTGGGCTCCAAAGCGCGAGTGCGACAGCGTGCCCGGAGCGCCACAGGATGAAGCACACTGCGAGCTCTTGTCAAGAGAGTATCAGCTGCCTCTTAAACTAGACGCCAACAACACTGCAGTTCATCTCAGAACTCCGGTCCCGACGATTATTGATATTCCGGTTTACATGCATGTGGTCAGCTTCGACCCCGAAGCTGTAATGGTTGTGACCTTGTCCACGTTTTCGTACGATCGAATACTTATGCTACCACATAGGACGGGACTCTGCGGCAGCAACTGGGCGTCCTGAACGACGACTACGCGCCGAGCGGTATTCACTTCCATCTCAAAGGCATCACTAGAACGAAACACAAGGCATGGGCTCGCCACGAGGAGAAACTCGTATTGCATAAGTCCCTTCGCGTCGGCTCGTATAGCACCCTAAACCTATTTTACGTCGATGTGTTCTATCACAACCACAACAATCTCGCCACGACCACCTACCCATCAGACTACGCTATAAACTCGGATGACTTTTGGCTCGACGGCTCGACGATCCACTCCGGCACGCTACCTGGGGGGTCTTTCGCGCCATACAACCTCGGCCGCACTACAACGCATGAGGTCGGGCATTGGCTCGGCTTGTACCATACCTTCGAGGGCGGCAGCTGCGATGGTGAAGGTGACTACGTGGAGGATACACCTGTGCAGGCTGTAGCCGCGACAAAGGGATGCCCAACGATGCGACAGGACTCGTGTCCAGGCATGCCAGGGGTGGACGATGTGAGCAACTTCATGGACTATGCTGATGAGTAAGTACGCATATGGTTTTGGGCCATTGGCTCTGGCTTTCCTATTCTGACTATTTACAGCGCTTGTATGGATGGCTTTACGAGAGGACAAGCAAACCGAATGCACGAGCTGTGGTGGAAGTTTCGTGAAGGCAGATAAAGGGAGAACCAGAGTATCAGAATGGCGGAATAGTATAAGACTAGGTATGGAACCATGGTACCAAAACAGTAAGAGGAGACCAAAGATAGTATGAAGATGGTAGAAACAATAGGAGAATAGCAGGCAAAAGGTAAGAGAACAGTAGAATAATTGTGAAGAATGGTAATAGAGTAGTAGCAAGAAAGCTATGAAAGCGGATAAGAATAATGTTCAAGGTTAGGTAGTCGCTATCGACAATGATTCTGCATGTAGACAAGTGTGTCAATCTCACCGCCCAGCGACACGAACAAAGTACTCCCTTATACCATAGAAATAGTCTAAGACAGGGTCCATTAAGATGAAGGAAAGAAAAATAGCCAAGCTCATCACGATTTTCGATATTTAATGTCGGTTGTGACGAAAACGCGAATACCTTCCATTACCGTGAACCTTCTATCATTGCGACGAATCCTACCTTACCCTGTATGACTTGTGACGAACCGCTCATAACAGCGACGGGAGCCTGCCCCCTTTTCTGCAGGGCGACGTCACAGCCAAGGTCGGAGCTCGCAGTCACGTGCCAGGTACTTGCGCTGAGCCTGGGCGGAAGAACTGATCATCCACAGCTTGTGAGTGGTCCCCGAGCTCAATAATGGACCCGCTCTGTGTCAGCTCGAAGTGAAGACACCTGGCAGCTCCTCAGACGCGACTCTACAGCAGCTTTAGCGGCCCCGTTGACCAAGCCACCAATGACGAGCCGAGAACCTGCTCTCTGTAGTGAGTATGTCCCCAAATGCAGCGGCGCATTTGAGCACCCGGGGCCCAAGAGCTCACTGCTTGACCAGCCTAGAGTCGCACCTCTGAATGGCTGCCCCTGCCTCTCCTGTTTCCCGGCTCAAATAATTTCCCCAGATCACCTCTCGCCTATTTTGCTGTCTACCGGCCTACTCCCATTGTTCTTACGAGCTCATACCTGTTCTTTTGATCCTTCAATCTCTCCTTCATTGCACTTTCTAACCCAGCACGTCTCTGAGACACCTCAGCAGCCCCAGAGCTCCAGCTCCAGCAGCGCATCGACCTTGTGGGCCACGCGGCGCGGCGAATGGAAGCTTCCGCCAAGTTCCCCCTGTCACCTCCACCACAACTGTTGCTGCCACCTCTGGCCAGTTCATCATCAACGTCAACCTAACCTAATTACCCTCACCTCCATCCCCCAACCCCACGAACCGCGACTGCGTCCGGCAACGGCCTCGAACTATCACACCTACCTTCACGTCTCTCCTTTCGGTTTTCGAGGCTACGCGCAACATCATAATTGTCACGGCCGCTCGTTCCACCCTCAGCCGGCGTCATGGCGCCCCTGCCGATTAAGTTCCAGGAGCTGGTCCAGCTCGGTAACTTGGGCGTCGACACACAGTCCATCGGCTTCAACTCTTGCGTGAGTCTCCCGCTGCCCGACTCTGTTTCTGGGCGCGTTTCCGTCTCTGCCGAGGCGGCCATTCGCGTTCAGCCTTCCAAGATGACACGCTTGCTGACCCGTAACCCCCTGCCGCCTACAGACACTGGAATCCGATTCCTACGTATGCATTCGCGAGAAGAAGAGCGAAGCTGCCCAACCCGAGGTCGTTATCGTCGAGCTCAAGAACGACAACAATGTCACAAGGCGGCCCATCAAGGCCGACAGTGCCATCATGCACTGGAAGCGCCAGATCATCGCCCTCAAGGCTCAGTCGAGGACGTTGCAGATCTTCGATCTCGAACAGAAGAAGAAGCTCAAGTCCTGCACTATGAGTGAAGATGTGCAGTACTGGAAATGGATCAGCGAGTCGACTCTTGGTCTCATCACTCCTTCCAGTGTCTACCACTGGGATGTTTACGATGCTGGCCAGGATGCGCCCGTCAAGGTCTTTGAGCGCAACGCAAACCTGAACGTGCGTAACCCCCATCCCCTTCATCATTTTGTGACCTTTCCCACCTGACTCAGTAAACAGGGCTGCCAAATTATCAACTACCGCGTCAACCCCGACGGCAAATGGATGGTCGTTGTTGGTATTTCACAGCAAGGCGGCCGCGTCGTTGGTGCTATGCAGCTCTACTCCAAAGACCGTGGCATCAGCCAGGCCATCGAGGGTCACGCTGCTGCCTTCGGCACACTCAGGCTAGAAGGTGCACCTCAAGATACCAAGCTCTTCACCTTCGCCGTGCGAACAGCCAACGGTGCCAAGATCCACGTCGTCGAGGTAGACCACGCAGAGTCAAACCCTGTGTACCAGAAGAAGGCTGTCGACATGTTCTTCCCTCCCGAGGCAACAAACGATTTCCCCGTCGCCCTGCAAGTCTCACAGAAGTATGGCGTGATTTTCATGGTCACCAAGTACGGCTTCATCCACCTTTACGACCTCGAGACCGGCGCCTGCATCTTCATGAACCGTATTTCGAGCGAGACGATCTTCACAACCTGCACAGATGACGGGTCATCTGGTATTGTCGGTATCAACCGTAAGGGCCAGGTCCTCTTCGTGACTGTCGACGACACAAACGTGATCCCCTACCTGCTTCAGAACCCTGCGAACACCGACATGGCCATCAAGATGGCTTCACGAGCCGGGCTTCCCGGAGCCGATAACCTCTACCAGCGACAGTTCGATCAGCTCTTCAACGCAGGGAACTACCAGGAAGCCGCTAAGATCGCCGCCAATTCGCCGCGCGGATTTCTGCGAACGGCCGAGACGATCGAGAAGTTCAAGCGCCTGCCCGCACAGCCCGGTCAGATGACTACGACTCTCCAATACTTCGGTATGCTTCTCGACAAGGGTGGTCTCAACGAGCACGAGTCTATTGAGCTGGCACAACCTGTTCTGCAGCAGAACCGCAAGCACCTTCTCGAGAAATGGTTGAAGGAGGGCAAGCTGCACTGCTCCGAGCGCCTCGGTGACATGATTCGCCCGTACGATGTCGCCATGGCCTTGAACGTGTACCTTCAGGCCAACGTCCCGCAGAAGGTTGTTGCTGGATACGCAGAGACCGGGCAGTTCGATAAGATTCTGCCGTACTCTGCCCAGACTGGTTACCAACCCGACTACATTCAGCTCCTCCAGCACATCATGCGCGTGAACCCGGAGAAGGGCGCTGAGTTCGCCACTGCTCTTGCAAACAGCGAGCAAGGACCGCTCGTCGATTTCGAGCGCGTTTGCGATATCTTCCAGTCCCAAGGCATGATTCAGCAGGCAACTGCTTTCTTGCTTGATGCTCTGAAGGACAACAAGCCGGAGCATGCTCGTCTCCAGACTCGCTTGCTTGAGATGAACCTAATGCAGGCTCCTCAGGTCGCCGAAGCCATCCTTGGAAACGAGATGTTCACACACTTCGACAAGCCTCGTATCGCCCAGCTTTGCGAGCAAGCCGGCTTGGCCCAAAAGGCTCTCGAGTTGTACGAGGATCCCGAGGCCATCAAGCGCGTCATCATCAACATCCCCGGCAACCCCAACTTCAACGGCGAGTGGCTCGTTGGTTTCTTCAGCAAGCTCTCTGTTGAGCAGTCCCTCGACTGCCTCGATGCTATGATGAAGCACAACATTCGCCAAAACCTCCAGACTGTCGTCAACGTTGCGACCAAATACTCGGAGGAGCTGGGTCCTGTTCGTCTCATTGATCTCTTCGAGAAGTATAAGACTCACGAGGGTCTCTTCTACTACCTCGGCAGCATCGTCAACCTCTCTCAGGACCCCGATGTCCACTTTAAGTACATTGAGTCTGCCACGAAGATTGGACAGTACAACGAGGTTGAGCGTATCTGCCGTGACAGCACAGCTTACAACCCTGAGAAGGTCAAGAACTTCCTGAAGGAGGCAAAGCTCCCGGAACAGCTACCTCTGATCATTGTCTGCGACCGCCACAACTTTGTGCACGACTTGATCCTGTACCTTTACCAGAACCAACACTTCTCGGCCATCGAGGCTTATGTCCAACGCGTTAACCCATCGAGAACCCCTGCCGTAATTGGTGGTCTTCTCGATGTTGATTGCGAGGAGAGCATCATTAAGCAGCTTCTCAGCACCGTCGACCCATCTCAGATCAACATCGACGAGCTTGTCTCTGAGGTCGAGACGCGCAACCGTCTCAAGCTTCTGTTGCCTTTCCTCGAGGCAACCTTGCAGGCTGGCAACCAGCAACAGGCTGTTTACAATGCTCTCGCAAAGATCTATATCGATTCGAACAACAACCCCGAGCAGTTCCTCAAGGAGAACGACCAGTATGACACCCTCTCTGTCGGCAAGTACTGCGAGAAGCGCGATCCCAACCTCGCATATATCGCCTACTCCAAGGGTCAGAACGACCTGGAGCTCGTTAACATCACCAACGAGAACTCCATGTACCGTGCCCAGGCCCGTTATCTGCTTGAGCGCTCTGATGCTGAGCTCTGGCGCTTCGTTCTGAGCGAGAACAACATTCACCGTCGTTCCGTAGTTGACCAGGTCACTGCGACGGCCGTTCCCGAGGCCAGCGACCCTGCCAAGGTCTCCGTCGCCGTCTCTTCTTTCCTCGAGAATGACTTGCCCCTTGAGCTCATTGAGCTCCTTGAGAAGATTGTGCTCGAGCCCTCTCCATTCAGCGACAACCAGAACCTGCAGAACCTGCTCATGTTTACTGCCGCCAAGGCCGATAAGGCTCGTGTAATGGATTACATTCACAAGCTCGATAACTACAACGCTGATGAGATCGCAACCTCGTGTATCGACGTTGGTCTGTTCGAGGAGGCTTTCGAGATCTACAAGAAGGCCAATGACAAGTCAGCAGCTGTCAACGTTCTCGTCGAGCACGTCGTTAGCATTGACCGGGCTCAGGCTTATGCTGAGGAGGTCGATCTGCCCGAAGTCTGGTCCAGGGTCGCCAAGGCTCAGCTTGACGGCCTGCGTGTGCCCGACGCTATCGAGTCTTATATCAAGGCCGAGGACCCGAAGAACTACGAGGAGGTTATCGAGATTGCCACCCACGCTGGGAAGAACGAGGAGCTCGTCAAGTATCTTCGCATGGCCCGCAAGACTCTGCGTGAGCCCCCAATCGACACTGCTCTCGCATTCTGCTACGCTCGCCTCGAGCAACTCTCCGAACTCGAGGACTTCCTCCGTGCTACGAACGTTGCCAACATTGAGGAGTCTGGTGACAAGGCATACGAGGAGGGCCTTTACGAAGCATCCAAGATCTTTTACAGCAGCATCTCCAACTGGGCAAAGCTTGCCACAACCCTTGTCCACCTTGGCGATTACCAGGCCGCCGTTGACTGTGCGCGCAAGGCCAATAACATCAAGGTCTGGAAGCAAGTCCACGAGGCTTGTGTAGAGAAGAAGGAGTTCCGTCTCGCACAGATTTGCGGTCTCAACCTCATCATCGATGCTGAGCAATTGCAAAACCTTGTGAAGGAGTATGAGCGCAACGGCTACTTCGACGAGCTGATCAGCCTTCTTGAGCAGGGTCTTGGCCTCGAGCGCGCACATATGGCCATGTTCACGGAGATGGGCATCGCTCTCTCCAAGTACCATCCTGAGCGTCTCATGGAGCACATCAAGATCTTTTGGAGTAGAATGAACATGCCCCGCATGATCAAAGCTTGCGAGGTAGCCAATCTTTGGCCCGAGCTTGTCTTCTGCTACTACCATTATGATGAGTTCGATAACGCTGCGCTCGCCGTTATCGAGCGCCCTGAGAACTCCTGGGATCACCAGCAGTTCAAGGAGATTGTCGTCAAGGTCGCTAACCTTGAAATCTACTACCGCGCGATCAAGTTCTACGTTGAGCAACACCCTTCGCTTCTTACCGACTTGCTTGCAGCGCTCACTGCCAGGATCGACGTCAACCGCGTTGTCAAGATCTTCCAGAAGAACGACGATCTGCCCCTCATCAAGCCATTCTTGCTTAACGTCCAAAGCCAGAACAAGCGCATCGTCAACGAGGCTGTCAACGACCTCCTTATCGAGGAGGAGGACTACAAGACCCTGCGTGACTCGGTCCAGAACTACGACAACTACGATGCCACTGACCTCGCTGGCCGTCTCGAAAAGCACGACCTCATTTTCTTCCGCCAGATTGCGGCCAGTATTTACCGCAAGAACAAGCGTTGGGAGAAGTCCATCGCCTTGTCGAAGCAGGACAAGCTCTTCAAAGATGCGATCGAGACCGCCGCCATGTCAGCCAAGAACGATATCGTCGAGGACCTCCTCCGTTATGTAAGTCACATCACATTTGCAGATCAATATTCAAATTTGCTAACAAGCTGTAGTTCGTCGACATTGGCCACCGCGAGTGCTTCACTGGCATGCTTTATGCATGCAATGATCTGATTCGTCCCGATGTTGTCATCGAGCTTTCATGGCGCAACGGTCTTAATGACTTCACGATGCCGTACATGATCAACATGCTTGCGCAACAGACCAAGGAGCTCGCAATCCTGAAGGCAGATAACGAGGCTCGCAAGGCCAAGGAGAAGGAGACTGAGACGACTGAGGAGAGCGGGCCTATTCTCGGCGGCAACCGTCTCATGATCACCGCCGCACCTGGCGGTGGCATGGGTGCCCCATCACCGCAGCCCTACCAGCAGACCAATGGTTTTGCACCTCAGCCCACGGGTTACGGATACTAGGTGCCCAGTTCCATCTGGTAGCGAAGTCTTTCACTTGCTCCTAAACCTTACCGGAGATCAGATCCCCACTGAAGATCGGGCATGATCTTAGGCAACAGCGGGCAGCCCAGGAATGAGCATCTTAATTGGGGGAGTAACGACATTGGAGCGGTTTTGTTATTCTGAGCTCATGCCCTTGGCGGGTTACTGCCTATCGTGGAGGAGCCAAGCCTTTCCCATTGAACCAAGAAGAGGAAAGGGCCAGGCTGGCGGTTAGATCGGCGATAATCGCGGGCCCTTTGATATCTTTGTGTTGTAAACGTTGTTTTCGCTGTATGTGTATGATATAGTAAGCCCAGTTCTCAATTGTTTCTGACAGGAAGGTGTCATGTCTGTTTGTGCATGTTATAGAACGGTACGCGAAAAAGCTAACAGTATTTCTGAACAAAACTCCAATGCCATTCCTATACACTCAATGCTACCAATTATCCGTGCCAAGTATATGACTATGCCTCCAGCATCGGACCAATAAGGACATCACGTCGCTCTTTCTCCTTCTCTTTGAGCTTCGCCTTTGTTACAATAGGCGAAGGGTCGGCAATCTTGAGCCACTCGCCATTGAAGGCATTGATGAGCCAATTGCGCAACTCTATGAAGAAAGAAAACGTCAGCGTTCCAAGTCACGTAGAATCAGGATGCAGAGAAGGGAAAGCAACTTACTGTCGTAGACGATGCGGTTCGCTTTGTGGAAGTAGATGCTGTGATCGCTGTCCGGGAAAACGTGCACGTCGTAATTCTCCACGCCAGCCAGGTCAAGATCGTCGAGGAGAGTCATGGAGTTTTGGAAGTGGACATTGTCGTCTGCGACGCCGTGCATGAGCAGGAATCTGACGTTGCCGCCGAGGGCCGACGCGTTGGCGACTTTGGTAGTGTCGTAGCCATCAACGTTGTCTTGAGGCTTGCCCATGTACCGCTCGGTGTAGATGCTGTCGTAGAACCGCCAGTCTGTGACGGGCGCGACGGCCATGCCGTATGAGTATGTTTGGCCGGCGTCTTGCTCCAGGGTCTTGAGGGTCGCAAATCCGCCGTAGGACCAGCCCCAGATGGCGAGACGTTCGGGGTCAACATATCTTTGTGAAGCGAAGTGTTTGCCGGCAGCGATGTGGTCGGCCGCCTCGAGAACGCCGAGGTGACCGCGAACGGGGACGCGATGTCTGCGACCGAGGAAGCCGGTCCCGCGTGGGTCGACTGTGACGACGATGTAGCCAAGAGAGGCGGCGATGTAGGCCTGGAAGTCGACCTTGAACTTCTTGTCGACCTGCTGGGACCCTGGGCCGGAGTAGTGGAAGAACAGGACGGGGTACTGCTTCTTGGGGTTGAAGTCTCGGGGGCGGCGCTCGAGGTAGTTGACCTTCACGCCATCTCCGACATCTAGCATGCCGTACTTGAGGAGAGGAAGCTCGTGCTTCTTGGCGCGGTCGGCTAGCTCCTTATTGTCTTCAATGACCTTGTTGTAATTTGCGTCAGACGAAGGGGTGGATACGACCTTCTGGAAGGGAACCTTAGGACCGAGGTAGCTCAGGACGACAAACCCAGCACCGGCAGAAAATGAGGCGTCGTAGTACCCCTCGCTGGATGTATCTGTCAGAGGCTTCAGGTCGGATCCGTCAAGCTTGACCGAGTAGATGTGGCGCTGGATCGAAGACTCTTTCGTGGCAACAAAGTAGACACGGTTGGTGACAGGATCCACGGCTGAAGGGGCGTCGACGACCTCCCAGTCACCAGAGGTGAGCATGATCGGGTCCTCAGCATCAAGAGGGGAGTAGTACGCCAGGTGGTCGTTGTTGTCGTGGATGATGCTGTCGACATAGCCGTCATGCGGACGACCATTCTCTGGATCGGCAGGAACGTAGGTCATCTTGTGTGAGATCTCATACCACCCGCCATCCAGTTTATCGACGTCGACTGTGTTGATGATCTGGCCCTTGCGCTCGGCAACATCGACAAGGTTAACCTTGAGGATGTTGCTTACGCGGTTGGTGGCCTTCACGAGCACCTTGCTTCCGGCCCAGAGGACATTGTTGATGATGCGGTCATCATCGGGGAAGTAATCCGGCGTCTCTGCCGCGAAGGTCTCGGCCTTGGCTACATCGTAGAAGAGGAGGTCAACAACAGGGTTGTGCGCTCCGGCCTTGGGATACTTGATATGTCGAGTCTCGGGGTAGTACTCCAGACCCTCAGCCGGCTCCTCGCCGCTCGGATGGGAAATGAAGTACTGGACAGGGTAGTCTGGGACACCCGTCTCGTTTGTGCGTAAGAAGGCGACGTATTTGCCATCCTCTGACCACCATGTCGCGCTGGGGCCACCAAAGACCTCCTCTTCGTATACCCAGTCAGGGATGCCGTAGAAGTACTCTGGGCCACCGTCATCAGTGACTTGCACGATTGCTTCTTTGTTCTTCCCGGATGTAAGCCGGCGGATGAACAGATTGTTGTCGCGGGTGTAGGCGATAGCATCGCTCTGAGGGCTCCAGGTCGCCAGTTGGATCTTAGCCTCTGTGTCGTCAGGGATGAGAGCCTCGACCTTCTGGGTATCAACATCGAGGATGAAGTACGTTGCTGTGAAGGAGTGGCGCCAGTTCTTCTCCCTGTTGACACCGACAAGAACCTTTTTCATGTCAGGACTAGGCTCTGTGACCCGAGGATCGTACCGTTGTCCGCTATAGGCGAATTGCTTATTCTTCATTAGGGTCCGGGAATTGGCGATACTGGAGCTCGCATCACCCGTCGTAATCGTGTCTTTCTCTCTCCGGACATCCTTAACAATGATGTAGTCCTGCCCAGGAACGTCCTTCTCGATCAGCAGGCCATCCTCGCCGTTGGGACCTGCAATCCAGCTGATGCTACGCCTCTTAGGCTGCCAGAAGCCGCCGAAGATGTGGTCCATTGTGATCTGCTTCTTCGAGCCCCATGCCTTCTGTGAGTCCGGGTCGTGCTCGGCATCGCCGGCATGCTTGTAGAGGCCCTGCGCGATAGCCAGGCCGAGGGCCAGAAGCCAAGTACCGACGAGGACGGTGCCGACAATGATGATTATACGTCGGCATTTGCGGTCCATGGGCTTGTTGTGCAGGGCAGCGCCTGCAGAGCCGAGGAACAGCCCTGTCTCCAGGTCATCATTGTCATCGTCTTCCTCTTTCAACGGGTCGTCATCGTCGAGGTCGCCGGGACTCGGTCTTCGGTGCGTGTTGGACGCGTATCCGCCGGGGTGGGCGGCTTTCTCGTTCTCCTCATGCAGTCTATCGAAGACGAGGCTCGTGGTGGAGACATCAGAAAGCGAGTCGCGTGTCGTTGCTTCGACTGGCGGGGGGTCGTACGACTGTGATGCCATCGTGTCGGCTGTGGTGGACGATACAATGGGCGTGCTTCGAATGGATGGCGTCGCTGAAACAAAGGTGCTCACAGATGCTTCGAAAGGTGCATCGTGTACTCTAGAGCGACGACGAACAACACGAGGCCGAGCTGAGGATGACTGGCTGTCGATCGGGGTCTAGTCGTGGCTATTGTCGCTGGATGGGGTGATGAATAGAGCTCCTCCATCTGCCACGGCCTATTCAGGGTCCATTGAGGCGATGCGTCGCGCTGCGGCGATGGTTCCCTGGACCGTCACACTGTGCACTTATGCGCTCACACTGTATCCCCACACGGTCCACTTACACGAGCCTTGCTTGCCCAATTCTGGTCCACGGACCCAGGCATGGTGGCAGTGTTCTCACTCACATTGTCCTTCGAAGAGAATATGGAGTTGGTGTCATCAATTGGGACTTCGGAATTATCTAGTCTGAAGCCAGATGTGTCACTGCACATGTGATAGTGAAGAGGGGCAGCCCGTGATAGCGCGCAGAAGGTGTGTAGAGTAATGAACGAGATATATACAGACTAGCACATATATCACGCTCATATTTATGAGGGGTCCTCAAGACCATTATCAATACTTTTCCCAGGGTACATGTTATTTGAAGCATATGCTGCACCGGCTGAGCGAAGCAATTGCGAGCAGTCTAACCGCCATGTCAACCATGATGGCAACTACAAGCTGTCATATGCAAAGATGTTTACTGAGTTGGGTACTCGAAATCTTCTCTTCTCTTCCTTTCCTGTTTGCTGTAGACTCATCACAGAGGGCGTTGCGTATCAGCTCACTTGTCTAAACAGGCTGTGTCACCCCTGCCGACGATTCATAGACGACGTGTGCACATTCACTGTACTCACGACTGGGTTCTACACGTATTATAATCACCCAAATATTTGCCACAGCGTCCATACGTAGCGCAAGCCAGTTGTAGGATACAAAAGGGTCCTGTAATAAGCTCAATGTGAGGCACTTAGCCTTGCTGAGTGCGCGCAATCCGGCCATGGAAAGGTACGTCTCAATGCTATCATGTCCGCTCATCACGCACATTGCTAGTTGTTACAGAGCAGTGGTCCATTCATGATCGCGTCCGGAAGGCCAAGTGAGAGGCCCTTATATTAAGGATATCATCCGCCTACGACGACGGCAGACAGTTCGCTCTACCACGGCTTTGCGATGAACGGTATAAATCCATGGACCACGTGTATCTCGCAGGCAGGAGAGCCATATAGCGGTCGTACGACTGCAATGACCTCGTCAGGCTCCAAAGTCCGCGTCACATTGATACGCCAGCGAATCACAAGATCGCCATTGTCTGCGATGCTTGTATCACACCCTTTGACCACCTTTGATCGGAGTGCGGCGTCCAGGACCAGTGATGGTCGCGAACAGAGAGCCTCAAAGGAGATCCGTCTCGGATTCAAAGACGCATTACTTCACCCTGAAGGAGAACATTTCTAATGAGTAACCTTTTGCCATGTTCGTCACTTCAAAGTCGACAAACAACTACGCTCATCGATTCGATGTCAATTGCTCGTTCATCATCAAGGCAAACAACATAAATCCACGCGCTGTTCCCCTGTGCAGAGTCTACGAAGTCGATTCTTTCCTCCTCTCAGCTATGACCATTTGCCAATCACATCAGCTGCGTCTGTGGATGAGAAATCACCTCAATTTTGGTGTTTGATCATCGAGCAATATGATTCGCGATGGCGTCGAACAATCAAGGTAAGAACGCAACTTTGGTAAGCGAGGTCCCGACGAATCCCTCGCAACGGGAGGAGCGTGCAATGCCACTGACACAGAAGACATCTCCGGATAAGGTCAAGGCAGCAGCGGGTCAAGCCAAGCATGGAAGAGCACAACAGTCCCCAGATTCAGCCACAGGATCTAAGCCCACCGATGTAGGCATCGAAGCCAGCCACTCACCGACTCAGGGGCTTGAGATTTCCAACAAGGTAGCGAACGAGCGGTCTTCGCAAAAGAGGAAGGCCAACCAATCCGAGTCCGAAGGAGAAACCAAGAGGCGGAAGAGGTCGAAGACAAAGTCGAAGTCGTGCGCCTTGCCGACAGAGAAGGACATCGTTCTCTGTCTCAGCTCAGATGACGAGGATCCCGAGCCTAACGAGGCTCAGGTGCCTCAGAGTCAGAGCTCCTCACAGCTTCAGAGCGCTGCGGATCGACAAAATCCGATTATCGTCATCGATTCTGACGACGAAACTTCTGCCGCCACTGGCAAAGATGTCCCTGAAGCCACCTTAGACAATGACCTCCCTGACGCGCCAATCAATATTGTCAAAGACTTTTACGATGGGAAGCACATCGACGAAAGGGTCCTCTCGAAAAGTCAGCGAGCGTATCTACAGATTTTGCGAGAGAAGGCCAAGGAAACACCACAGGAAGCACGGAGGCGAATGGCGAAACGACATCAAAAGTCGGTCCTGACAGCTGCCCCGATCATTGTCAAAAGAACAGAGGCAAACCCACTTGGCCTCTTAGATGGAGGCCTGGAGGAGCCCAAGCCGAAGAAGAAAAGGAAGAGACGCGGCAAGGCGACCAGTGACAGAGTAGACCCCGAATCGAGTGCTCAAGGGGCCGAGCGCGAGGACGGTATTTCAAAGGCTGCTCAGCCCAAGCCGAAGGCAGCGGGCTCTAACGAGGTCTGATGGGTGCCGGACGGTAAAGGCGGGTACGAGAAATGGTCCGGAGGCGCCTGGTTGTTGCCAAACGCATTGGATACTCGACTCCAGCTGGAAACAACTCAGAAAGAGTCCAGTACGTGGACCGAAGCGGACGAGGCTGCGACAGTCGATCAGGAGGCGACGAATATCCCGGCACCCGTGCGCAAGAGGGATCGGCGACGCGAAACCTGGTACGAACTGCGCGGCTACAAGATTCCAGCAATCCGTGAGAAGGATCTCACGTGGCAATTAGAGCTCTGTGAGGAGGCTAAGAAAGGGGAGGTCTGGTTGGAACGCAAGGAATGGATCGACGCCACTCCGAACGCAGCGAAGATCGTCGAGAAGAGAGAACAACGGAAGAAGGAGACCAGGGCGCAGATGCGAAAGGACGTAAAGGAGAGGTTGACCAAGATGGCAGAGAAGTTTAAGGCGCAGGGTCTTCCCTTGCCAAAGGACTTTTGGAAGCAAAAGAAGAAGAAACGTAATGTGTCAGCTTCAAAGAATGGCACATCCACTGGGGAGCCAGAACCGAAGGCGCAGTCATCGGGAATTATGCCAGTTGCAGGCGCTGCAGGGCCGGAAGGAGAGTTCGATCTGAACGACTTCGACTTTTCGGGTCCACGCATGGGTGGCAGTTGGAGTGATTACGAGAGCGATCTTGAGGATGAGGATGAGGACGATGAAGGAGAGGAGAACGACAGTAAGTGATGGAATGGAATTCGAAGTTTGGGAAACAAGGTAGGAAGCTTGCCCTTTGAGCGACAGACAACCAACCGTTGGACCGCGAGTTGACTTCTTTGAGTTCGAATCGTGTGACCTGCTGCCGCTTCCAATTCCTTGTGAGAAGGAATATCCTTTGAGCACGGGCCATTCGAGATTAATTTTCCTAAATATCTTCTTACCTTGGTCAGTATGTTCACTGCACGTTTTACGAGGTCTAGAGACCTTTGCATTCCCGTCGATGCTGTACTGTTGACTTCCACTTCGAAAATTTATATATCATTCGATTTCGTGTTCTCGATGCTCAGCTAGGGTTCAAACTGCACCTGAATTTGTGTATACCATTTGAGATGTTCCTTTTCACATTCTTGCACGTTTCAGTTCCTGTATGTTAACCCTACCGGACTGGACGTTGCGAGTGCCCCTGCCTGGTTCGGTCAAGTCCTCATTGAAATGCGGCTACCCTATACTGAGGTGGACTCCCCCGTGAAGGTATATAGGACGGAGGGAGCCAGTGCCTGCAGCATAATGGAACCTGGAACCTGGCATCTAGATGGAACTGGGTTGCTCTAAAGATAGCCATGGATCGACAACGGTTTCGGGGTCCAGAATAAATCAGGAGAGATGGGACAACAAGGACTGCAAGACAGTACGGAACGATCCCCGCGTAGTGCCACCAAGCTTTCTCCACGAGAGGCTCCTAGTTTGACGCCAGAACGTGGTAGTGCGATCGAGACCGGCAGAGGTCCAGTATAAGCCAAGACTTGGACGTCTCCTTCATTACGAGTATCATTGGCATCGTGGAGTCGAAGGCAGTGCACTGTCTTTCCTCCCTTGCTTCGCGATGGTCGAGGTTTGCAGATTCTTTCGATCATGCTTCCATATTGACCCGGGGTCCAGGGACACAGACCGGGACTGAGTCAGGTGAACACGGGAGCATGATGGAGGAACCTGGATGGAATGTGCAAGGATCGAATATCCAAGCCTGTGTTACGTGTCCCATGCTCCCGTCGTCAGTCAAAGCTTCTTTCGATCTCGTCACGACGGAGCACCCTGTCCGACCCTGTCCGATCAGCCCAATTGCTCGCTGCCCTTCAGGAAGCTCGGTGCTAGGTTTAGGGCTTTCGCTGGCTTGAATCCGAGACATCCGCAGTGACCAAGTGCTGGGCAGCTGCTTGCCAGTTGCGCAACAGATGCCCGGCAGTGTCCCGCGGGTGGGCGGCATTAGGTAACAGCAATGCCGCTTTGGCATGGTCTGTATGACGTTCCAGACTTGGCCAATCAGATAACTCGAATTCCCTTGCCATGCACCCGATTCTGACTACGGTGGATCCCCGTGAAGCTGGGGAAGCTGCGCTGGATAACAGAGTTCGGCACGGTTCAGCATCCACTTTTTGCTTGGAAGCGACCCTCTACATGGCGTACGAGCACGCCTGAAGAAAAAAAATGCACGTCACCGTGACCACTGGGAGGAACCGGCAGTAAGAGGGCTATCGTCACTTCCTTCCTTCCTCCATCCTCTCCTCTCAAAGTTCTCTTTGCACTCGCTTCATATATCTCTGCTGGGTGCTGCCATCCACAGGAGACGCATCATCTTCTGCTTCTACATAACGACCACTCCATCATCCTTTGCGTTCGAACCAGATCGTCCTCTTCACCCATCGCCGGGATCGGCATCCTCTCGTTACTGTCACCCCACCACCTACTACTGACAGACAATATCGTAACATTCGTTCCAGCATCAAAGAATATAGCTTCACACGCTCGCTACAATGGACAGCCCACACCCACAAGACAATGACGACCCTCCTCTTTCCGGCACTGCATCCGCGTCTGGTTCCGGTTCTAGCCCAGCACAACAAGCCCAGGATCGTCCTCAAGATGTTCAACCCTCGCAAACCTCGCCTACATCTACTTACTGGGCGACTGACCCCCCAGGCATCATGCCCACTCCCACTCGCCCGGACTCTCCGGGCACAGCTTTGAAGAAAGAAAAGGGTCGAGTCCGATTTAACAGCAACGCCGGGGCCAACCCAAACCCTTTCGCCGATCCGCCGCCTTCCCACACTCCGCAGCTACGGCCTTCACCGATCTCTCGACCTAAACCGTCAATCCTCCGTAAGCTTGACAATTGACAATCACTCGGCAAGATCAGAAGCTAATAGCCTAGCAGACGGAGAACCTGTTAAAGAAACCACCGAAACAGGAATCGATGCCAATCCCGACGCCACAGCTGCTGCCCAGGAGAGAGCCCGCAAGGTTGCTGCCCGTGTCCAGAGAGGTTCTCCTTCTCCTGACCGGAACTCTTCGGACTCAGAAGGTGAGGAGCCGCCTTCTGGTCCTCATCTTTACGGCAGACTTGACGACATTCCACTTCAAAACATGAGCTCCTCGGGTGGTTGGCAGCGAATATCTCCAGATGAGGAAACGGATACCAAGTCTGCCAACTCAGAAGCTGCCGAACTCTTCAGGAAACACACCGTTCGACGGTTCGGGCCTAGGGGCCGATCCACTGAGCCACAAGAACATGCCTCGGGTGAAGTACAGGACGTGGCTTCAGCCACACAGCCGTTGGACGCCTACGATAGCAAGGGCAACGAGCTCCCATTGAGCGACAAGAATAACGCGGCCTATGATGGATTATACGAAGTGGCACCGCCCAAGATGCCCCTTGGTCTTCTGACGGAGATCCTCAACCTCTACAAAAACGGAGAGCCATCTTCCGCTGCGCACACTCGAGGTAGCTCGGTCGGGTCGACTAGTGGTGACTACACGCCTGTCACGTCTGGTTCCCCAGGTACAGGTACGCATGGAGGCACCACGCCCAAGAAGAAATGGTACAATCAGAACCGGTCCCAAGAGACCTTGGTCAACCTTATCGGTGCTTCAGCCAAATTAGCCAACCCGACTTCACCAAAAGCCGAAAAAGCCGAGAAGGCTGAAAAGCATGGCAAGAAATCGGGCAAGCGACCTGGCATGCACAAACGGACGACTAGTGCTCAACGTCTCAGTGCCCTCCTCTCATCCAGACACGAAGAGGAGCAACGCGTTCAGGTCAACATCAGCAACATCTTGAATCGCCAGGATTACATCGTCAAGCTATGCAGAGCTCTCATGGTTTATGGAGCTCCCACTCATCGCTTGGAGGAGTATTTGTCCACATCGGCTAACTATCTCGAGATTGCTGGTCAATTCCTTTACCTGCCCGGCTGCATGGTAATTTCCTTTGATGACAAGTACACCCACACGGCAGAGGTTCGTCTTGTTAGACAAGCCCAAGCGATCGATCTAGGAAAACTCAAAGATGTGCACCACATTTATAAGGAAGTCATTCACGACGTTATCAGTGCCGAAGAAGGCCGGGAGAGACTTGAGGATCTCTACGCTCGCAAGGACAAGTTCAACCCCTGGCTTCGCGTGCTGGTCCATGGCTGCACCAGTGCAACTGGCGCCGTCTTCTCGTTTAGCGCACGCCCTGTGGATCTTCCGTTGCTCTTCTGCTTCGGCTGCCTCGTTGGATGGCTGCAGCTGATTGTTGCGACCCGATACTCCCTGTACAACAACGTTTTCGAGATTAGCGCCACTGTCATGGTCAGTTTCATGGCTCGGGCTTTCGGAAGCATCCAGAGGAATGGTGAGCCGATATTCTGCTTCTCGGCGCTCGCACAGGGAGGAATTGTTATGCTTCTGCCGGGATACTCCGTCTGTAAGTCTGCCAATGTTTCCCTCTAAACATCTTCGTCCCCCACATCCCCTCAACCACCTGCCTTCGCACCATTCGCTCGAAGGAGACGGATGACTGACAGAACAGTGTGCTCTTCGTTGGAGCTGCAATCAAGGGCGATCATTCCAGGCTCAATCCGCATAGTCTACGCCATCATCTACAGTCTGTTCCTGGGATTCGGCATCACCGTCGGTGCCTTGTTCTACGGCCTGATGGACAGTAACGCAACGTCAGCAACGACATGCAGCGACCCACTGGAGCCCTTCGTTGGGTTCGCTTTCGTTCCCGCTTTCGTTGTTTGCATCTGCTTGCTTTACCAGGCAAAGTGGCGTCAGATGCCAGTCATGGTCCTCGTAGCCTGTGCCGGATATATCGTCAATTATTTCAGCGGCAAGCGCTTCACTATTGCGCCTCAGATCGCCAACACAGCGGGAGCCTTTACTGTGGGCGTGCTGGCGAATCTCTACTCCCGCGTTCGACATGGCGTTGCTGCGGCCACTCTTATCCCAGCCATCTTCACGCAAGTTCCGGGTGGTCTCGCTTCGACAGGTGGACTCATCAGTGGCCTGCGACTTGCCAACGAAGTGGCCAACAGGAATTCCACGACGGAACAGGCGAGCGACACTGTACAGACATCCTCCATGAACACGGAGGTCTTCAGCCTTGCTGCCAGTATGATCCAGATTGCAATTGGCATCGCAGTCGGACTCTTCCTGAGCGCGCTAGTCATCTACCCACTGGGCAAGCGACGCAGCGGTCTCTTCAGTTTCTAATCACCTTCTCAGGATATTACCCATTGTCCATATGGGCTTCTATTGACCCATTCCATCTGCATACGGGAGTCGACGATCGATCCCTCATAGTTCCTCCAGCATAGCCCAGCGCAGCACATTGCCTTTCAACATTTAGATACTGTATTCCTGTATACCGGGAATTAGATTTGTAGCGAATGCTCGGGGGCTTCCCCCAGCGTCAATAAAGCATCACACTCGTCTAGTCTGTACCAAGCTTCATAAACTTGCATTTTGCGTTGCTATGTGCATAGTTCGAGGGTAGGCTCGTGAGCAAGATTGGAGAGTTCTGCTGAAGCCTCAGCTACCTGCGCGAACGTAGGCAGTGTCCGCGTCTGATTTGAGTTCGTTCATACATCTCTAGCAGCTTCTATATCATTCGAACAGCCATCTCAGCGAAGGCCTGAACCACCACTCTTCCTGCCGACATGTGTGTCTCCCAGCCTCCACTCATCCGGGCCGTTCGATGTCGAAGCAGTGATTGTGCTAGCCCACTCTACTAGCATCTTCGCTGGGCTCCAACGAAACAAGAGAGTGCTTGTTTCATCGTACCTAGTCGAGTTGAACCTTATTTTCCTGTTGCATAATCATGTAAAACGAGACGATAAAGATAGACTATTTTATACTCTGATCTGTTGTTTGAGATAAGATGAAACATGTCGAGCTAAACCGTATAAGCCCCATGGGGAAGTCAATGCAGCCACGTCCAATCTTGGAAACGGCACCCGGATGACCGGGACGACCGGGACAAACAAGCAGATAGATGCAGGGGTATGGTATATTACTCGTGCATCTTTATGAGAGTTCAGCAGGGGTTGTATGCGGAGCCTCAGTGGCCGAATCTGTAATCAGGAGTGATGTGCCGGCTAAGGTGTAATTTATCCCCGACAAGGACCTGCTTTCCATGTAAAGGGCGGAATGACTCGTGCGGAGAAGCAGTCCGTATATGAAGAATGACGAACCCGCGATCTGAAAGTAAAGAAATGAGGCAGTTTCTCATTCTCATTGACACTTTACTAAAATGACTGTCTTGTTGTCGCTGGCTGTGTTTGCCAGCAGTGCTCTGGCCGTGAGCTGCGCTTCAACCTGCCCAGTACTCTTCGATGGTCGCGTCCCGGCTAATGCGACTGTCAAGGACTTTGACAGCGTCCAAGGCGGTGGCTGGAACCCCTTCAACCCAGACTACGTCAAGGGCAATGACCTTCTCTGGTCCGACATCGTTCAGCTCCCCGATGTTGAAGAGAAGTCACTCTTTGACGCAGGCGCGGGCACTCGACCTCTGGAGGTGACCATCAGCGATGAGAGCATCTTCCAGCAGCAGAAGGGCTTCCGTCGCGCTGGCTTGCAGTTCAGCCAGGACAGCAATTCTGGCAGCCCCGGATCTCAAGGTGTAGTCACATTCCACTTCAGCCTGCGAGTCGACGAGACCCGAGCGCTCAACCTCAGCCATGAGTACTTGCTTGTTTGGCACGAAGCCGGAGACTACTCTGCCAACCAGTTCAACTTCAACACGGGCACGCTCATCGGCAGGGAGGATCTGGCTGAGCCAAACACTTATAAGTTGCTCAACCGGAAGGAGGAACTGCTGTGGGAGACGCCAATCCTCGAGGGCGAGTGGCAGAACTTTGGCATCACTCTGGACTTTGATGAGAAGTGAGTATTCATTCCTGATAAAGCGTCAATTCTCTCCAATTAGGTCTTGCACATGGCATACTGACCACGCCTCATCAATAGTACCATTGCAGCCGTCTACTCCACAGGCAGCGAGCCTTTGACCTCTGCGCTCGAGGCAACATCGAACGACAATAGCGGTGATGGCCAATACCAGTTCGGCTTGTTGAAGAAGCCGACTGGCACCGACGATGTCGTCAACTCTGGCTACCAGTCGAGCAACCTTGATGAGGGTCTCATATATGGTGGAATCTTCGTCGAGGATAGCAGCGGCGGATGCATTTCGACGAAGGCTGCCAGTCGGAGACTCAGATTCCGAAGGGACGCATAGATAAGGACAATCATCAGTCTTCTTGTACGAGAGACTTTTGAGATGGACATTGGCGCAATTGAAGAGCGGTCAGGTATATGGAGGTGCACCGAAAACCGGCAGGCATGTTGCCTGGCGAGGGCTTGTCTTCCTCATGTACTGGTCTCCGTAGAATACCTTATTTTAGTATAAGGGCCGGTAAGGCGTCCGTCCCTTCGAGGTAGCCTTCTTGTTCCAGTACACAATCTTGAACCACAGCGTTGTGGCAGTCTTTGCGACAATCCTCGTCTCTGTTTCCTCTGTAATCTTTGACTTTGAGTATGACTCGAGACTAGAGCGACTGTGGCCGACTTCCCAAAGCGCCATCGCGGAGTTTGGACGGCTCTCGGAGCGGACAAGGTTCCAAGACCCTGGAATTTCAAGACATGGGCTGTGGGGTACATCTGCGATCACACCCTAATGGAGCATGACAACTTGAGCTACAGCAAGGCATAGATACTATCCTATCCACTCAATGCAAGTCGGTATAGTGGAGTGCCAGTTTGTAACGTGTATGTCTCAATTCTGCTCAATTATTGCGTGATTCCAGCCATCACATATGTTTCCTCTATATATTAATGGCCTGATTCTGTGCAAAGCTGCGCTAATCTCCATCTACCTTATGTAGAAGAACCCCATGCAGGGAGTCCAAAAGCCCAGATAGTTCAACTGTCTTTCAACTCCCAGATCTGCAGAATATCTTTCATCAAGATGCTGCTGCGCCTCCTTGGACCAATTGCTGCGGCCGCAGCTGCCTTTGCCGTCGCGCCGCCAAAGCAAGGGTCCGGGGCTTATGCCACTTACTACAACAACGTAGAGGATCTCTTGGATGGTCAAGACGGCATTCCCATCCACCCGGCCGACTACCAGGCCAGTGGAAAGCTGGCAACAGCAGTCGACGTGGATGGAAATGCAATAGAACAGGTTGAGGCGCACATCTCCTACTTCGAGGGCCGGTATTACCTCTACTCGTGAGTCAATCGGCCTTCATCAGACAGACCTATGCGGCGACGTGACTAACAGGCTCAGAGCAACATGGGCTTGCGGCAAGTTTGTTTATGGCAGGATCACAGGGTTTGGTAACATCAACGCTACCCAGCAAGGAGGAGCTCCCAATCCGACCAAGCCTCGAGGGTATGAAGAGTTCCGACGTGAAACAAGCTCTTATTGAACCTGCCCGCTGACTTGAATAGCTCTGAACCTCCGCCTTGTGGCATCAAGTGAGCATCTACAGATCTGGGCATATGTGATTGCGACTGACCATCAGGACCTATTCTTCTCCGGATTTGACATCCTGGAAGCTCGAGGACTTTTACATCCCTCCACGTCTTGACATCACCCCAACAAAACCAGTTGTGCGCTACTCGAATTCCACGAAAACGTACGTAATGTTGCTCGGCAATCAGCAGCTCAACGACTTCTACTATTTGACCTCTGCATCTCCAGCTGGGCCCTTTCTTGGTCCTAACGACGATTCTCTCGGAGTCCTTTCCGGCGATTACATCGGTCATGACTTCGATATTGCAGTCGCGCCCGATGGGACTCATTGGATGCTCACAGACACGTTCGGCACGGGTGTTTCTCTGCCAATTGACGGAAGCAACCCGAATCACATCGCAACTGTTGGCATAACTTGGGATGTGGTGGTACAGAAACTGAACCCAGATCTAGTGTCAGTACCGTCAAGGTCTTCTGATACGCTTAAGGTCATCTTCACTGCTCGTGAGCTGGCGGACAAAGGACTCTCGATGGAGGCATGCTCTTTTTTCCACCACGACGGATACTACTACATGCTTTTCGCACAGACATGTCAGAACTGCGCAGGCATGACCTACTACTTCTATTCCGAGGGCGACCCTCTGGGCCCTTATATCGACGGCGGCATTCTCCGCGAAGATGGCTGCGGTGCTCAGAACAAGGGAGCCAACGTGCTTCCTACCGCTGACGGCGAAGTCGTTCTCAATGGAGCCTTGGCTTATCGCAGCAGTCCCAATTCTTGGACTCTGAATGGAGTGGTTGGTCACGCGAACAATAACCAGGCCTTGTCTCACACCTTCTTCTGGCCCCTCGAGTTCAACAAGGATCACACTATCAAGAAGTTCACTTGCCCTGCAGAGGTCAAGATCCCTTTGGCGGCCAATATCACCACGTCCCCGCCAAAACCGACCAAGCACCAGTTCGACTGTCGGATCAGAAACTGGCAATCAATCGAGATCGCCTTTGACCCGCCCCGAGCTGCGAGCAACATCTCGTTCCCGGTGTTCCAGCGCAACGACGATGTCTCAGCCGCCTTCACACAGGACATTATTGATGGGAACCTCAATATCACGCTCGAGTACAATGACAAGTCTAATTCGACACATGTCTTTAATCCGCTCGATATCAGCTGGGCTGCTAAGAAGATCAACATCAAGCCCGAGAAGGCCAAGGTCGCGAGGATCCGTCTTGCTACGAATGCGACGACAGGCTGTTTTGGATACATCGTTGAGCCGAAGAAGGGGAATGGTGCGTCTCTGAGTAGCGTGGATGTGTATGGTAACCGAAAGAGTACTCCCAAGGCTCAGGTCTACTTCTATGACTTCTAGAGTTGAGAGGTAGATAGCACACTGCGAGGGATACACAAAGCGGTAGCTTCAGTTTACTTGATCAGCGTTCGACCATAGCACTGAATCTGTCGAACTTTGAGACGTCTTCAGGTGCTCTGCAAAGTGGAACCCATACCGCCTCTGTGAAACGAACGAGACATAAAAAGACAAGGCTGTGTAAGCTAGCCTCATCGTCGTAGCAATTCCAGTGTTGTCGAACTTCCTCGAAGCCGCCCCAAATGAACAGCCAGAGACGGTTTACCTCACCCGATCAAGGAACAATCGCCTCTAGCCTTTCTGTGGCTGTCAGCTAGCTGACTATTGATTGCCACGGACGCAGGGTTCATTTCAGCGGCAGTCGGAGCGGCGTTCGGAGGCTCCATCCCAACCTGTTGGTCCCAGTTGCTCTAACGCGAGGCACCCGGTCGTGTTCTCGGCTTGAAAAGACGAGGGATGGGGATCAGACGCAAGAGTTGTCATATGTTCTTTTAGTTGCACAAGCGCCGCATGTGCATACGGCTGCAGTTGGGCTTGAAGTCTACGGCTCAATTCCCCCACGGACGGGCACTCTCCAGCTTCCGAGCGATAGGATCGCGGGGTTTCGTCCTAGGTAAACACACCACGATGCCCATCTTCTCTTACGAAGGCAGATTCTATACCATTTCTTGAGCCGATTCCTGGTTGAACTCCTGTACAAGTTGACTTCTTTTCCCGATAGAACTCTATCCTTCAGAGTAGCCACTCTGCATTGAGGGACCTCATAGCTACAAGGCCTCGAACGCATACACTGCGAAGATGGGTTCCGTTCCTACGGCTCAAGGCCACAAGAACATCTTATTGCTTGTCGCCGACGACCTTGGGCGCGAGCTCATGGGCTGCTATGGAAATAACGCTGTCAAGACTCCCAATCTTGACGCCCTCGCTGCGTCCGGTGTCCGGTTCGACATGGCTTTCACGAGCACAGCATCTTGCAGTGGAAGCCGGACGGTTCTCTACACTGGCCTGCACACTCACGAGAACGGTTGTTACGGTCTGACCCATGGCAAGAACGGGTTCCAAACATTTGAGACCGTTGAAACAGCACCGGAAGCTTTCAATCGAATTGGGTATAAGACCGGTATCTTGGGGAAGATTCACACCATGCCAGAGTCCAAATATCCCTACCAGTATCGCAAAGAGAGCGAGTCGAGAAACACAGCATGGGTTGCCGACCAAGCTAGAGGCTTCTTCCGCGACTCAATAACAGAAGATAAGCCGTTCTTCCTCACCATTGGCTTTGTCGACCCCCATCGAGAGATAGGCCAAAGGGGAGGCTTTGGCAACATCGAAGGGAACTATGATCAGAGGCTTGAAGATAGGATTTACGATCCGAGCAAAGTACACATCCCCCCATTTCTTAGCGACGTTCCAGAAGTGAGGAACGAGCTGTCGGAGTATTATCGCGCCATCTACCGCATGGATCAAGGCATTGGACTTATACTACAGTCCCTCGAAGACGAGGGTCTTGCAGACTCTACACTTGTGCTCTTCCTCAGCGACAACGGGCCGCCTTTTATCAACTCCAAGACAACCCTGTATGAAGCTGGCGTCCGACTTCCCTTCCTCCTTCGAGCTCCAGGAATAGCCTCGCCAGGGCTTGTCAACTCCAATCTGGTTTCTTATATCGATGTTCTACCCACGCTTCTCAACTGGGCAGGACATGCCGACCTCAATGCACCAAAGGGAATGATACAGCGCCGTGGTCGCTCAATACTACCGATCATTAACTCTTCGGAGCCCGTCGACGGCTGGGACCATGTCTTTGGCTCGCATACCTTCCACGAAGTCACGAATTACTGGCCGACGAGATACATGCGAAACCGGAGGTTCAAGTATCACCGCAATATGTGCTGGAAGCTCGACTTCCCTTTCGCCATGGATCTGTATGCTTCGCTCTCATTCGAGGGTATGCGCAACTCTGGAACCTCAGAGAAGCCTGCCATGATAGGTCCTCGAACATTGGAGAGCTACATCTGTCGGCCACCCGAGGAGTTATACGACCTAGAGGATGATCCGCAGGAGATCTGCAACTTGGCTCAGAAGCCGGAGTTTAAGGCTTCTCTAGAGGAGATGAGAGATGCTTTGGAACGATGGCAGCTAGAAACGGGAGATCTTTGGCTTTGGCGAGATGGAGCGCCTGTGGTGAGATATGTGTCGTCCAGCTATGTCAGGCAAGGCCTTAAAATTCCTGACCGATTCAACTTCGAGGCCGATGACCCTTCCACAACCGACAAATCCTTCACAACTCTAGTGTAGATTATCGACGGTTTTTGGTTTCTCAAGGACTTATACCAACTATTATTCCTCGATAAGGTGTGTTTAACAAGCAACTATATGTGTATATGCTGCCTCAGGGGTCTCTTATTGCTCCCAGGTTATCCTCTCGGTAGATGTGGTCACTGACTGTGGCCGGTCTTCTACGCCACTGCCCGAGTATCAACAGCTGCGTTACAAGCGACACGGCCTGTGCCAGAAAACTTACCACAACTGTCCGATCTTACCTTTAGCAGACCTGATCGCTCTACGATTCATCGAAATCCCGGCCCTCCTGGCGAGCCTGCACAGGTTCACCTGTTGCTGACCCGGCCTAGCGCCGGTGTTCGGAGCGGTTCCACCTCTCCGACAACCGCTCCGAAACGCCGCTCTCCCATCTTGCAAGGTCGTTTCGCCCGCACCGAACCAATGAACCTCGAGATAACAAGAGATAATGATCATGGCGTGCAATGGCTCTTGAATCACATCATGGGGAACCCCACATGAGCTAGGTACTGATCCCAAGACCCTGCATTGGGGTGCATTCACATAAGAGGCGCCGATCCGAGGCTGGCTATGCCTCAACATCCTCATCAACGTTCTGCCTTCTCGATTTGAACGGGCATTCCGGGAAACCCATATTACGTCTAAAGGGAGCTGCTGCGACAGCTAATTAGATTGCCCAACATGCTCGGTTTCGGACACCTCGACCTTCATGGCACCTTCAACCGGATGCTGACCTTAACGGTCCTGCTGATCACCATTTCACAATTCAACTTTGGCTTTGATCAGCAGGGATTTTCTACTACGCAGGCAATGGATGCATTCCAGGAGTCCTATGGAGTTTACAGCGAGGAGAAAGGCTGGCACCTTGAGCCAGTGTGGCTGTCTTTCTTCAATGGCTTCAACTATCTAGGCCAAGCAGCTGGTAAGTTTAACATCGTACAATCCTTTGTTCGCGGACATCAGATTCTCACAATAAGCGCCTAGGTGTTGTCATTGGAAGCTGGATTAGCAATACTTGGGGCCGGAGAATGTGTATGTTCACCATGTCTCTCTGGGCTATTGTTTGTGCCACAATCGTCCTTACCTCGGATGGCAACCGGGATCAGATCCTTGTAGCACGTGTTCTCAACTGTAAGTCACCGGCAGCTGTGGTTCCCCGGCTGAGTTGGCATGATATCTGACCTAAACACACAGATATCTACATTGGCATGGAGCTTGCCGTGGTCCCTGTCTTCCAGTCCGAGATTGCTCCTGAGAAAGCCCGTGGATTTGTTGTTGGTACTTACCAGATCAGTCTCTTTGTATGTCCTCTTCAAGTCTATTCCGTGTTGTGTATTTTGCTGACCTCGGCTCTGATAGGTTGGTGGTTTGGTCATGAACTGCGTCGCCCGTGGCACCGGTGACATAAAGGGCAAAGCTGCCTATATGATCCCATTCGGCCTATTCTATATCGTACCAACTTTCGTCGCTGCTTGCATTTGGTTTGTTCCTGAGGTAATAACACCTAATCGAATGACATGTTAGACGCATACACTGACTACTCCTTTCGCCATCAGTCCCCCCGGTGGCTTATTCTCAAAGATCGCCAAGAAGAGGGCATGCGAGCCCTGCGCCGCCTACGCCAGGGCAAGCACACCGATGAAGAGATCCAGCTCGAATTCAGCAAGATTGTTGATGGTATCCAGAAGACTCCTCGACAGGGCACTTTCCTTGACATCTTCCGAGGCACCAACCTAAAGCGTACCTACATTGTTGCTGGCGGCAACTTCTTCCTCCAGGCGACGGGTCAGATCTTCACATCGATCTACGGAGCCATCTTTGTCAAGTCATTGGGCACCGTGAATCCGTTCAATATCACGATCACCATTGCTGTCGTCAATGTCTGCACGTCTCTTCTAGCCATGGCTCTGACGGATAGACTGGGTCGTCGGTATGCTTGCTGGCTTACTATCACATGAACATGTCCGCTGTTGCTAACACTCTTTTCTCCTCAGCACACAAGTATTTGTCGGAGCGAGCTTCCAGATGATGGCGACTTACACTATGGGCGGTCTTGGTACCGCCAGCGAGCAGACGAAAAGCATCAAATCTGGAATTGTGGCCATGATGGTAGTCTTTACATTTGGCTACTCCCTCGGATGGGCGCCGACTTCCCATATCTTGAGCCCCGAGATTCCGAACAACAAGGCGCGCGACATGACCTACAGGACGGCTTCAGTGTTGAACATTGCAGTGCAGTAGGTTTCATGACAGCTCTCACTCATACGAAGCATAGTAACTTATAGCCTCTAGGTTTGCCGTCTCGTTTTCGCTACCATATTTGCTGTACGAACCTTACGCTGCGCTTGGCTCCAAGGTCGGGTTCATCTTTGGATCAATCGCAGCGGTCTCCCTCGTGTTTGTATACTTTTCTGTCCCCGACTGTTCCGGGCGGACTCTTGAGGAAATCGACAGACTTTTCGAGTCGGGCGTCTCCCTGCGCAAGTTCAGGTCCACTCAGTTGGAAGATGTCTCGTCTACGAAATCGGAGGAGTTCGTGCAAGTAAATCAGCGGGCGGGCTACAAGGCCAAAGTCTAGAGTAGATCCGAGAATGAGCAGCCAACTGCTTTATCCGACAAGTACGACGTCAATTTCTTAATTGCAGATGATGACTTGGAGACTTGCATGTACCTGTCCTGGCCAGCTGTTGCCATAGCCTCTCCTTCGTGCTGTCACCATCATCAAGCAGGTAGATGGCCCCGACTACCACAACAAACACGATATCTATGCTCCAAAAACTCGGATTCAGCTGATTAGTTCCGTTCGTAGCCATTTCAAACAATCACGCAATCTCGTGTCCTTCCATCACGTGATGCTTGTGGCTGTCAAGGAAGGCTACTTCTCGCACTTGCCTTGACGCCCCGCCCGCATGACGCCTTCCTCACTTCACAACTCAGGCAGCCGACTCGTCGCAACCCGAAGGCTATGCTTCACGCCTCAACAACACATCTCTCTCATATGTTTCTGACTCCATTCAGAAGGTAAATATGGGAAAGTGAAGCTGGGCTATCCACGGTCTCCGTCGACATCTCGTGAATCTCGTTCAGATCTGGGTTCATGCTGGCATCAACTAGTGGGCCGGGAGGACTAAGCTGCCATGTCCTCAACAAAGCCCAGCAACCAGTCTATCGACGTATGCACAGCTTGTCGGGCTCGCAAAGTGCGATGTGACGGACACCGTGCTGCCTGTGGAACTTGTGAGAGACTCGGCTTCTCCTGCACCTATCCCAACGATCCGTCGCCGCCCTCGCCGGCTGAGCTTCCTCCTCGCCAGAGAGGACACAATGCGTGTTCTGCTTGCCGTCAGCGCAAGATTCGGTGCACTTCCGAGTTGCCAAAATGCGGGAGATGCAAGAACAAAGGAATTGAATGCGTCTATCTTGGTCGCAGATCAAGGAATGAGGTCTCGCAGCTGGGGACGATCTCATCCCCAGCTCGAGAGCCAGGACCAGCATCAGTCGGCTCAGGCCAATCGCTCAACCTCCTATCGCCCTCCGCCAGCGAAATCACCAGCGGATTGACCAGGTACGCCTAATTCCCGAACACTCATTCCATCGCCACCACGTCCAGGCGGTTTGCAAGCAGACGGATCCGTTGATACCCACAAGGCTAACGAGATCAGTAGTAATCTGGATCTCCCACCATCATTGACCGGGAAGGCTCTTGACGTATTCTTCGATGAGATTGCCAGAGTTCCAGTCTTTGACTTCCTTCACCGCGCCTCAATCATGGAAGAGTACCGCACTGGTGCCATTGACCACGCCCTGCTGCTCGCCATCACCGGAATTGCATGTCTGGTCATCGAGTTCGGCCCAGGTATGCAAGAGAACGGGACAAAGTATATCGATGCTGCCCAGGCTTTAATCGTCCTGGATCTCAATAATCCCACTATTACCAAGATACAGGCACTCATTCTTATAATTCAACACCGATCCTTCTCTCGTCAGTTTGCGACTGTCTTCATGCTTATGTCACTGGCTGCAAGGTCTGCCCTTGGTCTGCGACTTAATTATGAAAATAGTCGTCTCCATTTCGTTGCCCAGGAATCCTGTAGGAGGGCTCTTTGGTCTCTCTACATGCTCGACACCACCATTGCCGCTGGCTACAACGACTTCACGCTCTTCCACGAGGGCCTCATCCACGTTCAACTACCATGTCAGGACCATAATTTCCAAATGGATATACCGCAAGCAGCCGAATATCTTGACAGCTACAAAACGCAGTCCTCCCTCAACGTCAGCAAAGATACACAGAGCCCCAGTGCCCTCGTGATCCAAGCACTGTCCTTGCGTCAACGGATTCTGCAGTACACAAAGACAGCTGGTGCCGAGCCGCCCCAGAGCATTTCGACGTCGGTGGGAACCTTCGATTTTGAGCTTGGTTCGTACCTGGACAGACTCCCCCAGTCGTTCAGGCTCTCTGCTTACAACTTCCGCCTACATGTTCACCTACCCACTTTTGTCGCCTACATCAAAATACATCTCACGTGGCTCGGTGTGAATTGCATCCTCTACAGATTGGTGCTCAGAGGGTTGAAGGAAGCTCTACCATCAACAGCTATCCAGGCACTAGACTCGGGATTCCGCGAGGCCTGTGAAACCAAATGTCTCTCTAGCGCTAGATCAATGGTCGAGCTCTTCGAAACTACATTGCGCTTGAGTTCTGATTCTGTGATCATGGACATCGATCTGGCAGTGATGGCATATCAGTGCTCAAGGATCCTCGTTTACTTTTTTCGGAACGTACAGGTCAATATGACGAGGGAAGAGATAGAAGGAAATCTAGAAACTTGTCAAGAGCTTCTAAAGAGCAAGTTTTGCGAGAGCGATGCGGTCTCGGCAATCGTAAGTGCAACACTTCCGCTGGACCTTTGCATTCATAATCGATGTTTGTTAATCACAACGGTATTTAGAGAGAGGACCTTGTTTCGCTGATCACTTACTGTTTCTCTCCTACGGGCAACGACGAAAGTATCGATGAGGCGCAGGAACAAACAGCGACAGGCTCTTCCGGGGAAGAATCTCCTCACATTCTCTCGAAACACAGCCTCATCCGTCAGATGGATCTCACGCGACGCGAGCAATCCAATCTACGGCCTTTAGAAGCACTGAAAGGATTTCGAGACATTGCAGACCATTCAGACTTTGACGCAGCGAACCCAACAACGACGTTGCCGCCGTCTAATGGAGACGTCTACGAGGATGACTCGGTAGCAGCCCGGATCTTAATGGGAGCCTCTGACTCAGGAGGACCTTTCCAAAGGAGCCCAAAGGGCTTGGGCCATGTCGATCCACTTCTATTTGACCTTTCTCTTCCGGACTTCGATATCGGATCAGCGTCGTGGATCGTCAGTGATAGCTGAGTTGAGGCAAGAAGTACAAGCCGCCATAGGGATGTTTAGATCTTTGGGACTCGTTCATCTCCCAAGCTTCCCTCGAGGATGGGGGAATCTCAGCTTCAGGCGCAGGCCTCTTCGGTGCTTCGGAAGACTTTCCTATTCAAGTCCCACATACCCATATCGACCTGGCAGCACATCAGAGAAGTCGGTCAACAAGGTAGGGAGCCTTGGGCACCAATATTGAAATGTCACGGGATAAGGCACGGGACTAAACACATGAAATAAACCCCAGCACGAGGATATGTGCGTGCTGCATGATGGCGCTTGGCTGCTTTAGCCCACGATCAACTCACTTCATGCCCATGCGTACTTCGATACAGGTGGAGATGCCCGTGCACTGCACGCTGCATGTGCTTGTCCCATCTCACTAGATTTGTCTCATGAAAGTCGCGTCATCTCAAGGCTCTTGGCCGCCGATCATGTCGCGCATCAAAGCGCAGGACTTGGGCCCAACCCCGACGGGTGGCAGGGGTAGGCAACGTGGCAAGCTCGCTCGGCGTGGCTGTGCTCGAATTGCTTTGGAACGAAGAAGTTTCGTCAAAATCGCAGAACATGATTTTCTCGCTGCAAATGAGCAGAAGCCAAATCCTCATGTGAAGATGGTCCAAGATGGTGTTGCAGTTGGTCGCTTGCCGTCCGTCGGCGCCCAACGCTTGGCCAACAACGGCTTACACCGGATGGACGCATCAGCCCAAATGCCGAGGATTTCCAGAGTCATCGGCTAGTTGCCTTGCGAAGTATTTCTTCTTGAATATGTTCTCGTCTTTGAGTTCGTCGTCATTCCTGTATCATGAGGATATGCGACCTGCATTTCAGCCAGATGTAGCATGGCGATCGCTGCAAAGAGCCACAGCCTTTTATGGACTCAGACTAATGTGGTTGGACCACGATATCACACTGCCCAGACGTGGCTCTGGAAGTCGGCATGCAAGAGCGCTAGTCCTCTACAAAATACAGCTCTACATGGACCGCATACCTAGGTACTATGACCCTCGTCCTGGTCACGTTGATGGCGACAGAGAGCGGGCGCCTGCATCGCATCTTCCAGAGGTCCAGCCACTCACACTGTGGTCCTATCACACGTTCTGCAACCGCCCTGCATTTCTGAGGGTGACATGTAAGGCATTTCAGCAGGGATTTCTGGCAGTGAGGCTGTTGAGGCGTCCACAAAATGCATCCAGGGATTCGGGTCAACCAAAGAATGGCGTTCTCGCTCCCGATCTCTTGAGTGACAGGAGTTTCCCACTGGTTTTCAACGCACTTTAAGACCGCGTTTATTCGGAAGCGCATCATGGCTTCAACTTGGTCTCTTATTGCTCTGACGACATGGGCGTTCCCGTAGATCATGTTCGGCAGGAGACACCCCAAGCCCTCGACGAGAGAGTGTCAACGAACTAGTGCCTGCGTGCCGCAGCTCATGAGGCTCTGCTACAGACTGGGCACGGGTCACAAGGCTCCCATTCTCGACGCGCTGATCACAGCCCACCTCACCGCTTGTCCCGTTCTTCGGCCTTCAATTCTTTGTCGATGCTGGGTTTTCCTGTTGCAAGACCAGGTTGGGCTCTTAATTCTCGATCGTGGCCTCATAGCCCGGCCACTCCATCTTTCTTCGCAGAGCCTCAACCTCGGAGCTCTGACCGCTTCTTCTTTGCCTACTCTGACTTCCCAAAGCGGAAGATCAACGAAGGGAGGGTAGCAATGAGGATGAAAAATTGAGTGATTCTCTCGACAACCAGGACGTCATTACCGAAAGTCGCAAACAGCCCCACGACGATGCCCACCGAGCAGCAACATCGAGCCGCGATCAGCCTCAAAGCTCGACTCGCTTTGTGGCGTCTCTGCTAAGAGTCTCCTTACTTCTACCAATGATATGCCATGTCTTGCTTTCCGAAGACCGTGAATTAGGGCGGAAATGTGCAAGTTCCGGACGCCTTGTGCGCGAACCACCATCACACAGTCCCCGCCCGCCCTTACAATCGACAATACTATAAGCCGGACCATTTGCCCTCCACGTTCTTGCGTTTTGATTTTACAATTCTTCGTGACTAAAATCCCAGGTCCTGCGGTAATCCTTGAATTCTGCGCTTTCTTCTTTGTCTAGACTCTCACCTTCTGCTTCGCAATCTTGATTGTAGACCATCTTCGACCCGTCAGTACGCTCTCCCTGTTGGCCACACCTCTTGTTCAACTCCAGGCAGCCACCACACTCTGTTCAATCTTCGCAAGGCTACTCGTTACGAGAGAGAGAGAGATCCTTGTACGCAACAGTGCACTTTTCAGCCCCAGGAGAAGGCAGATGAGCAATCGAGACTTGAATTCTGGGCCGGAGGCCGGAGGTCACGGACGTCGCCGAGCTGTGACCAGTGCCGGAACGACTTCAGGCAACGCGCAGTCCGGAACAGTGCAGTAAGTGTGCAAGGATGACAGTGAATGTTTTTCTTTTTCTGACGCTTCGTACTGAAATGATGACATAGGCTATCAAGTACGGCGGAAAATTCGATTTCGACCCGTCAGCGATCCCATACCTCCGCCGTCGTCCCCGTCCCGAGGATCACCTTCAGCGAAGACAACGAGCCCCTCGCGGTTGACTTATCAGACTATCAGGTTCCTTACGAGACACCTCCAAGTCATAGATGGAGTATCAGTACGAATGGAGGACGAGCCGCTCCTACAGCATTCCAATCAACTGGAACTGGACTCGGCATCAACTTAATGGACCTTGGTCACCATAGCCCTCCGCCCTACTCCCCGGCCCTGATCCCAAATCCTGGAGATGGACTGCAGGATCCTATGAGCCTAGAGACTACGCCTTTTCCTAACTATATGAGCGCCCTCGATACTACGAGCCAAGCCTCCTTGCAGCCACAGAGTCCGGGCTTCATGTCACCAGCGATCACCAACAGCCCAGCATTCAGCACCAGCAGCTTTATTGGAAATGAGTCTTTTCGATTTGGTCCGTTGTCTGATTTCGATAGTGCATGCTACAATGAGGGAGTAGAGCGACCTGGAGCACCGCCCTTTTCAAGAGACTCGTCCCCTAGGCCGCTGCTCTCTCCGATCAACACGCAGGTCATTGGGCCTATGCCCTCTTATCATGGATCGGACGCCTTCTCCGGATCGAACCCTGACTACGACGACAATAATGCCCTCATGCCCAGCCCTCTTGAGCATCCCTATTCCTCTGCAGCCACGAGCCCGTTATGGAGCACATCGCAAGAAGCTCAAGTGTCGGGTCTCTCGTCGGGCTATCCATGCCTGTCCTCTGACACACCAATGTTCGATGCTTCGTCAAGCTCATTGTCCTTGCAGCAAATGAGTAACGAGCAAGACCAGTCTCCAGCAAACAGCACCCCGACATCCCTTACCAACATCCCTGTGTTTAACAACCCGACAGGCCATCTCGTCCCTGAACCTACCAGCTACTGGCATACCCGACGAACTTCAGAGCCTAACCCTCGGCCTTATCATCTCGACATCCCTGCCAATTCAACGACGCGATTGACGCGGTCACTGAGCCGTAACACAGGAGGCCAAGACCGCCGGCGGGGGCGGAGCCGGATTCGAGAGGTCAAGAGAAACAACGCACAAGATGGCATATCCTCTGGGATCGTTGTGCCACCGAGGTCTCCAAGATCACCCATGCCACTCGGATCACCGACCCTTGCGCCGCCAGATCGGGGAAAACGCATTGGTCCAATGAGCGCGAGAGGGAGGCAAGATGCCAATAATAGGAGAAACTACAAAGATACTTGCATAGGCTGCAAGGTGTCCAAGATCAAGGTTAGTGTTCACCCGCCGAGACTGCCTCTGGCACACGATTACGTCGAGAGCTGACTTTGCAATCGCTTTGGTGTAGTGCGATCCTTCTTCTGAAGTCTGGGGAGCATGCGTCCGATGTGATGCTGGCACAACCAAGCCGAATGGACCTTGGCTTTGTGGCATTCATCTATTTACTCACAGAGTGCAAACCCAGACTCTGGATTATACAAGTGAGTCTTTTTTCAAGCTTTACCCCTTCTATATGGCAGCATGCATAGCTCTAGCTTGGGTTGATGGCCTTGTATACACACTCATCCATCGTCTTCGTGGATCTGACCTTCGTGTACATTGCTGACTCTCCTTCTCTTAGCGCTTTACTACATCACACCCCCACGACTGTCGTCAGTCACTCCATCCCGAGTCCTCGTCCCGCTTCCTCCTACTCTCAACTTGCACATGCTACGCTCAACCTTTGGTCGACTCCTCTCCTCCTCCGTCCCTTTCATCCGCGTCTCATCATCGTCATACCCTTCTCGACATCTCTACGACATCGATCTGCAAGGTTCACTCAGCTACCTCGTCAACGACCTCCCTCCTGCCCTCATCTCAACTCGCCCTTTCTCTTACTTCATCAATAACCTTTCTTCCGACGACTCAGACAATTGTATATCCTGCCTTCGCCTCTGTGATCAGCCCTCCACTTCACAGGAAATATTGAACGTCCTTCATAGCTGGACGACTCAACAGGGCTGTTTCTCGTACAGCCTCGTAGGGGTCAACAGCGACTCCATTGTCCAACAGCTTGATCCGGACACGGCCTATGATAGAGATGTCATAGTTTGCGCGGCACAGGTGGCAAGAATAGTGACGAGGAAGGTCGAAAAGATTGGACTCGAGCAGTTGCAGCGCTTAATGCCCGACGACAAGAAGGACACGCGACCAACGACTATGCAACCCCCCGAGCCCTTCCATGTCCGCCTCCTCGGCCAGCTCGCCCTCGCATCTCGATTCCGCTGCCGACTCTGGTCTCTTCCACCTCACTCCAAGCCACCATCTTCCGACCCTTGCCACATCCACATCCCTCCGAGCGCCCGCACTGAATGCATCCTCGCTAACCACCAACTCGCCCGTAGCCTATATGTTCTACATTGCTGGCTAGCACGCTTCGTTCCGTCCCAACACTCCCTCAGTCTCGCCCACCTATCCACGGAGATCAGCGTCTTTCGGTACGCGGGCACAGGGAAGGTGGTGCAGGAGCTCATGTCGATGGGCGAAACGGAAGAAGGGTTTCTAGAGTGGTGGTGCGAGGGTGAGCAGAAGGTGAGAGAGGCGGAGGTGGACGCGGTTATGGCGAGTGGTGATGAGTCAGATGAAGGAAGTGGCAGGGGAAGGGGGTTGATGAGGGAGAATGTGGTGATGAGCGGCAGCGGTTTCTTCATTTGAGAACGTGTTGACGTTCCATCTTTTTCCCTCCTCTTTGGCATCATAGACCTTTCCTTTATTCCATCGTTTCTTTCCTTTCTTCTTTCTTCTTTTCCTTCTCTTTCCCCTTTCGAGGCATCACTCGTTTCTTCTTTTCTTCAGCGTTGGCGTTGGAGGATCCCATATGATCAGAAACACATCCGACAAGACATGGTACACGGGACATGAGTACACGACTTTACAGATCACGCAGCTACGGCCCCAGATTGTACATCATCATTATTTGCATCACTATACCCACCCTATATAGCTAATCGTCATTCCATCTCATCGGCTTCAGCTTCATCTTCGTCCATGCGTATTACTCGCCCAGTGATCGCCTCGCTCAGTACAGTCCCGGCTCCTTCATCTGGCCACGCGCCCTCTTGCCAAATCTCTTTGTCCTCCTTGCGTCGCCAGGTGCAATCTCCAAGGCACTCCTTCGCTTCTTCTTGCCGCCATCCTCCCCGCTCGTCGTCTCAGCAGCCTCGATGTCGCCACAATCAGGACGCTTCAGCTCATTCTTGAACTCGTCCGCCGCCCAGATCAGCACACCGTTCGTCCATCCGAAGCCTTCCACAACCTCGTACTCGCCGCCACCGCCAGCGGTGTTGATGGCGTTGTCGGCATACTTCTCAAACATGATGCCGACGTCGCTGTCGGAAAGACCCTTGAGTTGGGGTGTGTCGCTGGTAGACCCGCCGGTGGCGTACCACGTGCAGAAGGTAGAGTCAAGGTACCGCTGAGCGATGGTCAGTGAGGTATTGTGGACGGACTTGTAAGCCGGGTCGTCCTCCCCGAAAGTCGCCGGAGTGTTCTGGAGACCAGCCATGAGAATGTGCTGCAGGGGCGGCCAGACGTTCGGTTGGTCCCACTGCTGGCCCGACTCGAAGTTGGTCACGGGGATACCGCCGGGCTTCTCCTCGAGGTACTTGGTGACGCGAGAATACGCCTTTTGCACGGCAAGAGGGTTGTTCTTGAGATACTCTGGAGCTGCACCGGTCCAGAAAGGGTAAAGCTGGCTAACAGAGAACAGGATCTGCTGTCCTTTGGGAGCATCCTCCTTCTCCCATTCTTGAGTATCATTATCAGTAGGCCAGAAGCGTTCTTGCTCGCCCGAAGTCATGTTGTAGTCGAAGTACGAAAATAGAGTCTCGTTCCAAAGGAGAGCGTGCATGGCCTCGCTTCTCTCCTTGGCCACATCAGCCCATTCTTTTGCGGCCGTGTCATTGCCGGTCTGATTGTAGAACTCGGAGATAATGATTTCATTGCCGTATAGGATGGAGTTGAGGTCGATGGGCACAATCTCGATGATGTTGAGATAGCGCAGTGGGAAGTACACGTCGCGAGCGGCATCTTCCGGACGCCGAGAAGCCTTCACCGTGTAGTCCAAACCCGACTCGGCGCCGGTGGCAAGGTTTCGGTAGAGAGTCTGGCGTGCGGTGTCATTGAGCTTCTCGTTCTGGGGGTAGATGATACCAGACTCGGCATAGTACGACGTGTTGGTCGCAGTCTCGTAGTCTTCGAGGTACGACTCAGGGCGTGGCTGGGTGTTTTCCACATTGTATCTGTTCTTGTAAGCCTGTCCGCCTCGGGATGATTTCGTGTCATGGTGACTTACTGGTTCAGGGTATACGTCTTGTCCCCCTTCTCGATTTCCACCGTACGGTTCGTCATCCAGAACTCATGTTCCTTTACCAGCAGAGGCAGTGCCCTGTCCAGTATTTCCGTATCGTTGGTGTGGGTCACGTAGGTGTGGACCATTCTCGAGAGCAGCGGTGGCTGTGAGCGGTTCTTGTAGTAGACCCGCGCTCCATTCGGAACGAAGCCAAGATCGTCCACCATATCGAGCATATTCTCGATGATGTTCTTCGAGATCTTGATAAACGAACCACCAGTCCTCAACAGGCCCTCAAGGATCCAATAAGAGTCCCAATAATAAAATTCCCTAAATCTTCCGCCCGCAACAACAAAAGTCCGGTTGGTAGGAATGAAGCTGGAAGGGCAGTCGGTGCAGTTGCTGTTGGAGCCATTGTAGCGGCGAGTGAGATCGGGCCAAATGTCGATGACTTTCTCCACAAATTCCTTAATCACTGCATCGTCAATGTCGTCTAGAAACTTGGGATCGGTTTCGAGATCATCGGTATCGAGCTCTTCTAGGTCACTGCCGGCGTCGCCGAAATATTCATCGAGGAAGTCGTTGAGGGCCGAGTTGTTCTTGAGGGGCTTGTCGAGCTTGTCAAAGGCCTCGCGAATCTCGTCGATGGGTTTGAGCGCTGGCCTGTTCCATTGTTTAGTAACTTGAGTCTTAATCAGGAGTCTCTGTTGGCTTACATATCGACAAAGGTCTTGCTATCCTCGTAGACGTGGGCCAGCTGGATCTCCTCAAGGATATCGCCATGGCAGTAGATGGGCGAATCACATGGAGCAATGACAGAGCCATTGGTCCAAAGCGCACTGACGACTGATGCCGAAGCGGCAATGGCAGTCAAGTGTCTGAAAGAGGCCATTGTGGTGATTTGTTAACACTCAGCAATGTTCCTTTGAGTGGCTGACGAAGGTCACGGCAGTCAAGGGCGGTGTCCAGTCACAGCACGAACTTGCGGAAAACACAAAATCCGAAAGTAAGCGGTACCGTTGGGCAGGAATATGGAGGTGAACAATCTGGGACAGACTTTATTATAAGTGTCTTGTGTACAGCACGGGGAGAGCTAGGACAGCTTTTGGGATCGGGGTTCCCGCGCAAGCATCCCGGATTTGGCGAAGCTGAGCTGAAAGAAAGAGGGAAGCTAAGCTCGAAGCTGTGCAGCACCCAGCGAGACGATGTAGGTCAGCCAAGGATCCGGGGCAGCCACGAGCTGACGGAGTGGTCCAGATGTTGATCGGCATGTCTATTGTGGGGGAAACGCGGTGTAATTGACATGGTGGTGTGGAGTGGTGCTGGTTGGGGTTGTGGAGGAGGGGGAGAAGGAAGCTCGTGGAGTGGGTGGGATGGTGTCGTCACTTGGGTAGCAGCGATGACAATGACATGGACTCGGTGAAGATGTCTTTATTGCAATGTTCTGCTCCCTGGAGCTGTGAAGGACAGCGTGAGCTTGACTGATGGGTGCTGGAAATGCTTGTGAGTCGATTGACTTTTGCTTCTTTGACAGTCCTCGGCATTCATCTTTCTGGACTACGTGGGTACAGCTTTCGAAAGGGAGAATGCCGGTGACGTCAGGGGATGGTGAGCACCCATTCGCTGCGCTACGTGGGAAAGAAGGCGCAACTGCTGAATGTGGCATTTCGTAGCGGCCACTAGCGGCTGTTGCAGCTGTCGCGCCGGTTTTGGGCGTTGCAAGCCGTTGCCGAATGGCTTCAGGCTTGTCCAGGTGGTTGGTTGCCTTACCTGTCCAAGGAAGGACGAGGCGGGTGCAGCTGCAGCCACAGCAACTGCTCCTTCCGCCTCATACTCACCCATCACGCATCCTTCCGCCTCTTCATGGCAGCATAGGTACCCAAGCAATGGTAAACTACACTGACGGCAGCCAGATCTTCCTGCGAAGGTATTCAATCGCTCCCGTCGCTAACACATTTCAAGAAACACGCACATCCGCCTCGGTCTAATTCCCTGGCTATTGATCATTGCAGATCGCCTTACCATTGGACGCACAAGTGTTGGTGGTTTGGATGTAGATCGGCATAACGCGACAAGATGCCTTGCCTCGTGGGGACAGACTATTAGTCAATCCTACAGACTACACGCCAGTCCACATCGTATTTTGTGACTTGAACGGCAGTCGTCATGGTTCACCAGCCAAGAACAGGTCTGCAGACGAAAGTCAGCCGCAGCACTCTAGCTCGCTTGCCACGCGACTGCTTCAAGTAACTTTAACTTACGATCGACGCTTCTCCGGACAAAGCCGCACAGAGAATCTGATCCTTTGGTGCTTCTTCCCTCGAGATCGTGATGGCCGTACTTGCGCCATGCGCCGAAGAAAGCATGTAGTTTCGAGTAAATCATGCTGATCCGGACACCATATCATATCCGATGTCATCGTATCTTTGTGCTATTTTACAATGGATTTTTCACATTTTTTATGTGTCTCTAAGATTTCACATGTTTCTGCCGGGCAACAAGTATGTTCAAGCAAGCGGAAAGCTACGTTCATGGAAGCCGGAGCTCTGATCTCGCTCACCCTGTACCTATGGGCTAGGTTGCCAACTCAATTGAAGGAGCGGGCATCGAAGGTTCTTCATTGTCCTTCAGACTCAACTCGCATAGAATACAGGCAGATTGATCACATTCTTGATTTGTGCTTATCTGCTCTCACCTGCCGCCCGCTTAGTCGATCCAACCCTGATCTGCTCTCACAAATCGTAGTCCGGTCAGTGGTTGGTAACCTTGATCTGGAAAAGGCCATGCTCGGCTGACATGGACCGAAAACGTACCGAACCTGAACAGCCAGACATCTTACATGCACTGTTACCAAGCTGTATCATCTCCAAATAATTACTCGTCTAGTATGTGTTTTCGCAATGAAACCGAGGATTGCATATGGCTATCAGGCATCGTTGACAATGATTGTCATCGGCGCCTCCAACGAGCCTGGTGGGCACCAATTTGCGACCTCGGATGACAGCCCTGGCAATTTATTCCAACACCTCGCTTCTTGCCATCCTGCCCGCCTTAAGGTTGCCGAACACTCACCACGGCGATTCCACTCGACTTTCTACCCACTTATCAAGACATATCCCCTGAAGACTAGGGCCATCTGAAGATGGCGGCGGCATTCGCCGCTCTCGCAAGGCGGGGTCGGACGTGCTCAGCGCCGCTCATGGGCCCGACACCGGCGCCGGGCCTCCGATTCCCTCTCTTCCGCTGGCTACCACAATTAAGATTGACACTTGCTCCCTCACAGCGTCGAGCACATTCATCAAGAGCGAGCAACAGAGTCGCGGCTTTATACTCCACGATGGCTAGCAAGCAGACAAGCGTGCCAGGGGACGGGACGGTGCACAACACCTGGGTCGGCGAGCAAGGACCTGGAGCATTCGATCTACGCAGTGAGTGAAGTTCAAGGAAGGCTAGGCGTCACCAGAAAGACCCCGTTGTCGACTCACCGTCCTTTATAGGTGACACGTTGACGATCCCCACCGCGTCAATGCTTGCAGCCATCCAGACTTGCACTCTCAAAGATGATGTCTTCCGGGAGGATCCTACCACCATGGACCTCGAGGCTTACGTCGCGAAAATGTCAGGCAAGGAGGCTGGGCTGTTCGTCGTATCAGGCACAATGGGCAATCAGCTGGCGCTTCGATCACTGCTCACTCAGCCGCCTCACAGCGTGCTTTGCGATCTACGCTCTCACATCTGGCAGTACGAGGCTGGAGGGTAAGTCCCGGCGACCCAAAGTATGTCATCACGGCATAGGCGCATGACTGACAATTCACGCAAGTGTGTCCTCCCTCTCTGGCGCCATGCTCATTCCCATCTCGCCAAAGAACGGCATTCATATGACGCTTGAGGAGGTCAAGTCACACGTCGTGCTCAGCGACGACGTTCACGCCTGCCCTACGCGCGTCATCTCACTCGAGAACACCCTCAACGGCATGATCATGCCTCTTTCAGAAATCCGGCGCATCGCTTCCTTTGCTCGCGAACATGGCATCAGGATGCACTGTGACGGCGCTCGTCTTTGGGAAGCCGTCGCTGCAGGGGCCGGCACCCTTCCTGAGATCTGTGCAGAGTTTGATACTGTCTCTTTGTGCTTCTCCAAAGGCTTGGGGGCGCCGGTTGGCAGCATGCTTGTGGGAACGGAAGCACTACTGAAACATGCGCGATGGGTGCGGAAGGCTATCGGAGGCGGTATGAGGCAGCCAGGAGTTTTAACGGCAGCAGCACGGGTAGCTATCGACGAGACATTCGGGCCGGCAGTGGATGGAAGCCAGGGCGTCTTGAAGAAGACACACGAGATGGCGAAGAGGGTCGAGGAGGCATGGACCAGAAGGGGAGGCAGGCTGACGCACCCGGCACACACCAACATGTGTTGGTTAGACCTTGAGGCCGCCGGGTGCGAGGGTGAGAGGTTCGCGGAGATGATGCGAGCGGAAGGTCTGGGAGCGTCGGGGGCGAGATTGGTGACACATTATCAGGTGACGCAGAGGGGCGATGAGGTGATGGAGAAGTTGGAGAGGGTGTTCGACAAGGTGTTCAGCGGAGAGGGCGGAGGAGAGAAGAAGGAGAGAATTGGCCAGGGAAGCATGTACACGACGGGTTGAGCAGTGCTATGTATCTCAGTTTTGAAGGGAGAAGCATAGAGCGGTCCCCTTGTACATTCAAGCGAGGGTAGATGGAGGTCTAATCCCAGATCAAGGCCAAACAGTCAGACTTCATCCTGCCTTTCTGTTGTCAATGCATCCCTTCCATCTAGGCTGCCCCTCCTATTCGTGCTGATAGCATCGATGGCATAGGCTGAAGATTAGTATGCATGATAATAATACAGATGATAATACAGATAATGCAGAAGATAGTACTAACGTTGCTAGTACGAGGTAACATGAGGCTATGTATATCCCATCCGGACCCCCCCGTACACAACCAGCTGAGCCTGGCCAGCCGATGTCCCATTTCATGTGGCTACTGAGTATCTGATTAAAAGTACAATTGCCTCTTGTACGGAGCTCCTGGGTGCAGGAGTCAATGGTGCCCCAATTTCGAAGTGCTCATTTGTCTACGGACACTTCCGGCGACTGGGGTCTCGTCGCCGCAACAAGCCAAGCGACAAGCGAGGGGGGCCACTTGGTCAACGGTCTCGACCACGGATGCCCCCTGGGCCATCCCTGCAGCGTACTAATGAGCACAGGTGATGAGAAGACGAGCGCGAGACGGGTGACGGCGATCAAGAGTCTCCGGGACGACAATATATTCGGAACTTCACCACTACCGGTACTAGAGCAGATCATCAAGGAAAGGGGTATCTATGTTGACTTTACGTACTCTTGAGACGTTTTGCCGTATATGAAGCGCCGGCGGATGAATCTGCGAGATGATGAAGATCCGTACCGTTTTGAACGGACGGCCCAGATCCGGCGAGCACGTCTCTCTAGTGAAAGGACAGTCGATGACCAGGGCTTGGAGCAAGGCCGACAGGGGATCAGGGACTGAATTGGGTGGGTCGGTCGCGTGCACAGGAGTTAGCAGGCTATGCGTCCAGGTCATCAGCTCGTTGTTAGGCTTGCACATCAGGGTCGTCGACTGGTCGTCTTGGTTTTCATACTCCTCCTGTCCTACATGGCTTTTCCTGCTGCCACTTCGGGGGCTCGATGACGGGGATTCGGCGAGCAAATTACCGCTGCCCGCAGGTCGGTTCACGTTTCTTGTCAAGACCGTCTAGAACGGAGACCCTTCTCGCACTAGCGTTGTTGGCTATTTGAGATTAGTGCCATCGTTAGCGCGTCGACCGCCTCCTGTATCTTCCATTAACCTTGATTGAATCGAGGAAGGCACGAACAAAGTGCGAACGATTTGTGCAGGTGCGGCGGGTGCAACGAACGCACTGCTCAGGGGCCGCCTCTTGCCGTTTTTCTCCTCCTCGGCCTCCAATTCGTCTGCGGCTGTCACCGTTGGCTGGCCTTGCTAGTAGCCTCTCACGTCCCCACAATGCTGCTGTAAATTCCTCTCCTCGCCCACTGCACGCTCACTGAAGGTGCGCCGCCCAGCGCTTCATCCCGGTCCAGTCCAGTCTATCCTCCTCGCCGTTATCCATCCCCGTCTCGCCATCCCATCTCATCCTCGTCTCCCGCATTTGCTGCCTCAATCTCCAATCTCAGCGACTCCTTTACCATCAGCATCTCCTCCACGACTCTCCACGACGAACACGACCGTTTGCTTCATCTTTCTCCGCCGGTCAGCCTCTTCTTGTCCCGAATTCCATCATCGACCGCAAGAGGACCACATCCGCGTACCCCTGCCATAAGGACCCCCGAATCTCGAGACCCTATTCTCACGAGGCCTGTCACAACCACCTGCGCGATGCTGTCGCAAAGGACAATCGCCCAGTGATGCCCACGAATTGTCGCTTCTCATCCTAATCGACATCCCGCCTAGTTCTCCAAACTCGTCGGCCACCGCGTCTGTGCGCGTCCTGTCCGACTCCCTCCGTCCCCGGTCTCCGAACCGTACCCACGCTCGTTACACATCATGGTCGGCCTCAAGATGCAACCACGGCGAAGACAGCCTGGCAATCCCAACGCAAGGTCACGGCGGCCCTACCTAATTGCCGCAATCATCTTCGTTGCTTGGTGGATCTTTACCACCCCTCGCTTCGACAAGCCATACCAACACCGCATTACCGTCAACGACGTCAGGCTGAAACTGCCGCGTCTCGACTTCTCCTCCGGCCGAGACCACGCAGGCTGGTACGACTCCGAATCGGCCCGCAGGTTCTGTCGCGGTCACGGTTACGATGTCTTCCGCCCGTCCTCAACCTCCGGCGCGCGGAAGGTCTACGATCTCTTCATGGTCAACTCGGAACTCGATCATCTTGAAGTCCGCCTTGACACTCTGTACGATTACGTCGACTATTTCATCATTGTCGAGGCCCCTAAGACATTCCAGGGTCGTGACAAGCCCCTCTACATCAGCGATAATTGGGAGCGCTTCAAGCGTTTCCACCCAAAGATGATCTACCACAAGCTCGAATACCCCAAGGGATTCAAACCCACCCAGGCATGGGATTACGAAGACCTGCAACGCAATGCAATGTTTGACCAGGTTCTCACGCGGCTCAGCGGACCCAAGGCCCCCGAGCCGGGCGATGCCATTATTGTTGCCGATCTCGACGAAATTCCACGCCCTGTTACCGCTCTCGTCCTTCGCACGTGCGCCTTCCCCCGCCGCCTGACTCTAGCCTCCAAATTCTACTACTACTCTTACCAATATCTTCACAAGGGCCCCGAGTGGCCTCATCCGCAAGCAACGTACTATGAGGGCAAGCGATCGACGATTCGACCTACAAACTTGCGCAATGGCGATGGCGGTCTTCCCTTTTTGCGAGACCTCGACAAGGCGACGCTCAGTAATGCCGGGTGGCATTGCAGCGGCTGCTTCTCGACGATCTCAGGCTTCCTCAACAAGATGGCAAGTTTTAGCCATCAGTGGATGAATGAGGCACAGTACCGCAACGAGAATCGCATCGCCGAGGCAGTACGCGAGGGACACGACTTGTGGAACCGCGAAACCGTGCGCTTCACGCGAATAGAAGGAAACCTCGACGTTCCGCCGATCCTCAAAGAAGGAGACGAGGCCGATCGCGAGAGACTACGATATATGCTCGATCGGGATGGGCTGAGCGCTGGGTTCTCAGACTACCCCAAGGACGAGTGATGATGGGAGTAATATGCAAGGACTGGGTTTTGATGTCGTTTATTCGTTACTTGTTCGCTGATGGGTTTCTGGCGGCGGGGTTCACCTCATTACTGGTTTTTTGGTTTATTCACCCCATTTCTTCCACTGCTGCACGTCATTGTCTTGAGTGTCTTGAGAGGGACATGTGAGACGTATCTGTCTACTGACGTACATGTTTGTTTTGGACTCTGCGAGGCGATGGACTGGGGACTTGGACTTGTTCATATTCATCGTGGAGACCCTTCTCATCTCAATGGTGCCGTGCTCATTTTGTTCTGCACGGACTGAGGCCTTCTGGGGCGAGGATGCATCTTAATACTTTTCATCGCGCGGAGGCCTTGACGAAGAGGCGCGTGTTGCGGATGATGGGCGAGGCAAGGCGCGGACGGGTATAGCAACCCGGGGGATCATTGGATGTATGATGACCAGGCCATAAATATACTGACTTAATGGACATAACCTTACCTTCAGACATTTCGGTTTGTTTGTGAAGGCATGGCTCCTTTAGGACTGAGGTCTCAATCGCTTCTCACTGTGCAAGGTCATCTTGGAACGCAAGGCCGTCTAAGGTGCCAGAGCTCGAACTGTCTGTTCTGGCGATATCATCTGATTGAGCATATCTTGTTTGAGTGTCTCGTACACAATTCGCGTTTCCATCTTGAAACCTTACAACCTTATTTGTTGGTACCACGTTAACCTTACCAATAACCATACTTGTCGCATCCTCGTCTTCCCTTTCTTCGGAGTACTATCAGTAGAGCCTCGTGATCTTGACGCCCGCGAGTCAAATTGCATAGAGGCCAAAGTCTTGCGTACGGAATGGGTGAACATCCTTTCCTTCCCTCACAACCCAAGGGACCTCCAGCACGCAAGCATCAATGTTGCGAGTCACTTGCCTTGCTTAAGACGTAATTAGCAGGGTGAAAAAGAATGCCACTTTGACAGGTTTAAAGGTAGAAGTACATGAAATGAGATACCAAAAACAGAGTGGTATGGTATAAAATATTGTACATACTATCCTTCTTTCTATTTTGCTAGCAACTACTTGCTCACCATTCTCAGCACCAGAGCGATAAGTAAGGTATCCGACCAGGCCTGCGTACATACTGTACAGGTACGGAGCGGGAGCCGCCCACACACCACCCTGCACCAAAGGGCTGCCACGCCCACCCCCGGCCCGTGGCTCCCCTCATGCGCGATGCGCTGGCACTGTTGCTCTCTGCCCTTATCCTCTCTATCCCCGATTTCTCGACTAGAGCATCTCTTCGAATCTCGTGCCTCTTAAGCGAGAGACCGTCCGCAAAAGCAAGGAGCCCGTGGCTCAAAACAAAAGCGAGGAGTGTCGTGACTCTATCAACGTGGTTACATCGGATGAATTCAAAGGTCAAGATTCAAGGTAGTCGGTCTCGCGCATACCCGCACGGATCGCAAGGTGCAGGCAAAGCTGCCAGCGCATCAAGATGTGGTGTGGAACCCAGGTGCACCACAACGCAGGGAGAGAAGTGACCTGGGTCGTTCTTTTTGTCCTCTATATGTATGCATGTGTTGGCATCGGCACGGCTGAACGAGGCAACATCTTGAACTACTTGAACAGAACGGGGTCCGCCTTCCTCCCTGATCGCGTTTCGCTCTTATCACCTCGTCTTGGATGCCGCTGGGCCTTCTTTGAGTACACCCATGCGTGCTCCTATTCGCGACCATCGAAATCCGATACCCGCCTTCGGAGCTCGACGGTAAAAGGAAAATCATGCCTTTGGATCGAAAACTAAAGCGCTTCATTTGGTTTGTCTAGGCTACATTGCAGACAACCCCTGGATCGTCGTGTCTTTCGTCGTGGCCTGGGTCATGTACTCGTTAGGAAAGGAACGCCTCATAAAGTCAACATCGCCACTTCCACATTTCCAACGCCTCCTCATGGATCCTTTGTCAGAGGTCCCTGTATTCCCTCCACCCGGCTTCACTAATCGAACCTCCCTCACGGCTTCATTTCCATGGCTAAACTAGGGATCCGAATTCGAAATCGCCGAAAGGCCAACCCGTCCACTCCAATGCGACAAAGGACTCGCGAGAGAAGATGGAGTCTAAAATGAGACCGCCGTTTGCTTTTTGGTCCGCTTGCTGTCTTTCTTGAATCATCAACCACCCGATAATGCATATTCGGTCCATGTTGCGACAGGACCGTGAGGGCTCATCATGTCGTCGAGTGCGGAGACAGTCGTTCCGCTCAGTATATCCCAAAGCAGCAAACGCATCAACATGAACAGAAGTCTGTCTGTCGATTTCCGCGTCGTGCCGAGCGGCTGGCTACGCATGCTTCAGTGGCTCGCCCACTTCATCAAGAACTGTACCACAGCATCCAGATTCGTCTCCTCCTTCGCGCTGATGCCATAGCAGCAAACTTCCCGACCTTGGATGCTTGCAAGTTCAAGCTGATCGATGAGCTCATCCATGGACAGCTTGTCTGGTAGATCCGATTTGTTGCCGAGGACTAGCAGGGGGATACCATCCAAAGACTGGTGGCTCACAAGTGCGTGGAGCTCCTCTTTCGCCTTTGAGATTAGAGCTCTGTCCGCAATGTCTACGATGAAGACGATTGCATTGACTCCGCGACAGTATCTCTCCCACATACCACGGAATCGTGGCTGACCCCCAATATCCCAGCATTTGAGGGTCACATGCCCGCGCTGTACTTTCTTCATATTAAATCCGACCGTCGGGATGGAACTGTCAGTGGCAGAGCACGGTCAGCATCCTGTCTTGAGCTACTTCGAACCAGCGGATCTACTTACTCAAGTGTGAACTCGCCGCCCTAGGAAGAGAACCTCGAATTAGTTTCATAACCGGCAAAGGAGATGAGTGATATTGACTTACAGCTAGCACTCTCAAAAGCGACGTTTTGCCGGCGTTTTGCAGCCCTACCATGGTCACCTCCATTTCCAAGGCCCTGAGAAGGCGGTCAACAGGTGCTCGATGCTCGGCCTTCAGCCACAGGTCTCGGGCGACGATCGGCGGACGTTCATCGCAGTCGAGCCCGCCCTAATCGGTAGAACAAAAGCAGAAATGAGACTCACCAGAATGTCCTCAGCAACCAGTCGTACATCCGCCTGAAAATGCCTGCCATTGTGTCTGATATGGCTTGGCTAATACGGCCGCGAAGAGGGCTTTGAAGGGTTCACAGCGGGCGCACAAGGATAGGCACAATGTCGGAGCCGGCCAACTATGAAGCAATATGTTTGATTCGATGGCCGCAGAGAATGTCGCAAGAGCTCTTGCGAACCTCCAGCCAGTTATCGAGGGCGGGGTGTCTGCCAACGTTCGTGAGCAGCGCTGGCGGACGAGAGGGCGGGGCAGAGTTGTGGTATGCGGAAGGACGTAAGCTCGTGAAGCAAAGCGATCGAACAAACGGTGGGTTGGTGGCTCGGGAGTCGGTGGGAGGAGCTCCAAGAATCGGGCGGAATCGCGTTGCGAAGGAAACAAAGAACGATCTGAGGCGCGGCGCGCAGGGAACCAGGAGGAGGCGCAAAAGCAAACAATGTCGAAGCGGCCAGGGCAAAGGAGCAACAGCTTGCAGTGACTTTGTGGGTGAGCGTGACGCCTGGTGTCGGCTCTGGCACACCCAACAACGAGACCTGGGCTGCGAGGAGCTGTCGGCCAACCCCACACAGAGGCGGGATGGATGGATGGACGGACGACGGCGGGATGGTGGCCGAGACACCCAAACTTCAAAGGCGCAGGCGCCAGAACTTTCACCGGGAACGGCAGATAATAGTCTGTCGTATTAACCCAGCGGTTACGTCCCGCCGTGGGTTTTGCTACTTGGCTGCGACGGACGATGCTGGTCGGTGATGGCCGCTGAATGGGCGACCCCTCGTCCACGCCCTTCTCCAATTCGGAATGGCGCGAACTGTAGCCCGCAAAGACGTTCGTCAGGCCAGCTGCGATATGCGAGGTCACCGGATGAGGGGCAGAGGGGTCTGTTCGATGATGTCGTGCTGCTCGCAATGCAAGTAGCTCTTGATGTTCTGCACGTGCGTAGCTGCGTCAGGCAACTTGCTCAGCGATCTGGAGCTAGGGATCTGCTCTCTTCCCGTATCATTAATCTAATGATTCTGCAAGCCAACTAGAACTCCGCCTTCGCTTGATCTCAGATCGAGTCTTGTATGCGATGATGGACGTCTGAAGCTGCAGTGCAAGATGAGAAAAGACAGGCTTGGCTCTCGATATGAGCCCGTACGTCTAAGAGATCGATGAACACACTTATCGGGAAGTCAGGATGCAGGCGGGTGCGGATCGATGCCCATGAGCCGATGCGCGCGCGCGCGTGGATGATGGTGATGGTGGTGGAGATGTGTCGGGATGGCTGCAGGGTTCTGTCTCGACCCGGACGAGCACGAGAATGGCGCGGCTTCCTGGGTGTACTTTACACAAAACTCGAAGATGTGACCAGATTATTCTGACCCATCTAGATTTCCTAGGTTGAAAGATATCTTCTCCTCGATTCGAGACGTTCTGGGCAGTTGACACTAGGAGTCACGCTTGACAAGATCGAGGTGGCCGACATAGAACCGTGGCCAGTCACGGGGGGTCGAGAAGGTTGACCAGGGTATGGCGGCAGTTGTGCGACGCACCTGGCAGGCTGGCGATGTAGTTGGAGCTGTCTCGAGATGGTGTTCGATGGCCAGGAAGAAGAGAGCCTCGGCTTGGTTAATGAAGAAGGGAGCTTTCAGAACTGAGGTCGTGACAAGAGGAGGAAGAGGTGTAAGGTCGGAGAAGCGAGGAGGAGGGGAGGGGCAGCAGCTCGAATGATGGAAGGTAGGAGCTGCAGGTACTTCGATTTTCGCGACGGTGTTGGTAGCGACCGAAGTACAGCCTTAGTAGTAATAGCGAAGCGACGCTACAGCAGGCACCCGCATCACCTGAGAGACAAGCACCGCAACGAAAGACTGGGAGATCTGACACGGCAAATGGGCAGCTGTTTATTGCCTTGTAGAACCGTTCCCAGCCGGCAAAGGAGAGAAGCAATAAGAAGAACGTGCCTGAAGTCAGAAAGGGATGTATGGGAGCAGGACGCTACTTATGAATCACGATGGCTGACACTTATGCTGGTATTGACAGCTAATCTACACAGGAAGAGTGAAATCATCAAGCAATTGATCACACATACACTAAGTTGTCTCTCTCTCACCCCTGATACCATCGATGTAATCTTGAACGCGAGGTGCAGACAGGTTGGGCTGCAAGTTTATGGCTCAAGCCTCATTGTGCCAGGTCCCAAAGCACCGGTTGGTCCTGCGCAACCATCAGGGCATGCGGCTTGTTGCAGGGATAGATCGATCGACCTTGCTTGCCTGCCTGTGCTGAGGAGGAGACCTTGAGTGCATCATTAAGCTTTTCTTTTTGGGCTTGTCAGCGTTGCAGAATCATGGCTTCGTCACTTCTGCGGGAGTACAAGCTTTTGCCTACAGCCATGCCAGTAGAGGTGTGAAACAGCGCCGGTAACAGTGTACGCAAGGTGAGCTCGCCATAAATGATGGGCTGTGTCTCTTGATAATGCATGTTTGTGGGCAAAACCAGCCTCCAGGTTTGCCCGCTGCCCCGTGGTGGAGGGCTAGGTTGGGCGTCAACAGGTTCACCCAGCCTCCAATGAGGCTCCGGAATGTCGGATGTCCCCCAGCTTCGGGTGCAGCTTATGCTCGTCACGTTCTGGACATCGGAAGCAGTCGTCATCCAAGCTGATAGTTGCTTGAGAGCTCTTGTCACAAGTCAAGTCCGTGGCACGATACTTAGAGCTTCTCATGGCTTTGGCTTGCCATCCAGTGCCACCAACGAGGTATCATGTCCCCCATGCTGATCGTCACGCCTGCTGTGCCACCATTGGGGATAATAGGGTCGAGTGGCATGGACAGCTGATGGCCTGCAGATGCGGAGACTGCAGGCCACACGAACAGCACGCCGGCAACTCTGCGATCGAGGTTTGATAAGCTGCAGTTGCTGCCTGTTCTCAGTTCTTTGACGTAGGTAGCAGAGGAGGACGCTGTCTGCAGTAAAGGGATTCAACCAGTTTTGAGCCTTGATACAATCACATAGTCCCCATTCCGTATCTTCACAAGGCACATTTCATGTCAGAACAGCGAGCAATGTGAACTTTCCAACGTGTTGGCAGCGATGCATATTGGTCAAGTCTTAAGTCCGCTCACAGTCCCCGCACCCAAGAATCTATCGCCCCTCCACCAGTCACTGGCCCGTCTCCACCCACCGCTTTTGCTTGCATGTAGACCTGCACTCTTATCGATAATGCTCTGCCTCTACTCCGGCCAAATTTTTTTCGGCTGCGAACGCCTTTGCGTCTGGATCTTCAAGAACTGCCACTTTGCACTCCCTGCATCTTCTCGCGCCCACTGCCTCCGTCCACACCCTACCAAATGAACCCGTAAATATTTCGACAAAGGAGCGCACGAATTGCTTTCTGGCCTCCAATTGGGAGCAGCCATTGCCACGCCTTGACTTTGCGACAACCTCACGGCTTCTCGCCCCTCTAGCAAGCCATGGCGCCCTCCGCAACGGACACGAATTGGAGCCATGAGTTCGACACTCTACGCCGTGAAAAACTGTTCAGGAACCCTCCGAAAGACCATACTGCCTATCCAGCACTTCAAGCCGCTGTTGAGCCACATACAGAGTCCTTCAACTGTCTCTTCCGAAGCGATGGCAAGCCTGGTCTGATTGAGCATGCGCTCATTGACATTGGCACGAAGACCTTCCTCGATGGCGACGACAAGATTCCCACCTCAGATCGCAATCGCCTTGACATTCGAATCAAGGAGGTTCATCTCTACAAGCCGCAGCTGCCCCCGTCTAACAAGCTTGCGAAGAACCGAGAGATCTACCCTGCCGAGTGCCGAGAACGACATGCGTCCTACAAAGGTCGCATGGCAGCGACTTTGGAGTTCAGCGTCAACGGTGGTGAGACCAAGGAGTTCGTCAGAGAGCTTGGCCAGGTGCCAGTGATGCTCAAGGTACAAAGACCTAGTGATCCTCCTCAGTGTATCGTTAGCTAACGCGCGTGCAGTCCAACCGTTGTCATCTGCAGGGAAACTCACCTGCCCAGCTTGTCGCGCGAAAGGAAGAATCAGAAGAGCTTGGAGGCTACTTCATCGTCAACGGTTTGGAAAAGATCATCCGAATGTTGCAGGTCAACAAGCGCAACTTCCCAATGGCCATCACCCGACCGAGCTTTCAGAATCGTGGCCCCGGGTACACCTCGCACGGTATCATCATGCGATCGGTCCGCCCCGACGAAACATCACAGACCAACGTTCTCCACTACCTGAACGACGGCAACGTCACCTTCCGTTTCTCGTGGCGAAAGAATGAGTACCTCATCCCCGTCATGATGATCCTCAAGGCGTTGGTGGAAACGAACGACCGCGCGATCTTCGAAGGGTTGATTGGCCCGATGGGCTCAAAGGCTACCGAAAACACCTTCCTGACCAACCGCGTTGAGCTCCTGTTGCGTACTTACAAGAGCTATGGCCTTTATACCCGAGACGACACGCGCGCATATTTGGGTAACAAGTTCCGAGTCGTGCTCGGCGTTCCGGAAACTATGTCAGATGTTGAGGTCGGCACTGAGTTTCTGCGCAAGATCGTCCTGGTGCATCTGGGAAATGCGAACATCACAGAAGAGCAAGACGGCCACAAATTCCGCATGCTGCTTTTCATGATCCGGAAGCTCTACGCCCTCGTGTCTGGGGATTGTGCCGTGGACAACCCCGATGCCCTTCAAAACCAGGAAATTCTGCTTGGTGGCTTCCTCTATGGTCAAATCATCAAGGAGAGGCTCGACGAATTCCTCGGTTCCAGTGTTCGTCAATGTCTCCGTGAATATGCCAGGAAACGCCCTTCGGCAATCTTTACCTCCGAAGACTTCCGAAAGGACTTCCCTAATGTTGTCTTGCAGAAGGCCGCCGACAGCATCGGCAAGTCCATGGAATACTTTCTCTCTACCGGGAACCTGTCAAGTCCGTCTGGACTCGATCTGCAACAGACAGCAGGTTTTACGGTTATTGCCGAGAAGCTCAACTTCTTGCGTTTTATCTCACACTTCCGCATGGTGCATCGTGGTGCTTTCTTCGCCCAGCTCAAGACGACGGCTGTCCGAAAGCTCTTGCCAGAGTCATGGGGCTTCATGTGTCCTGTTCATACTCCAGATGGATCGCCATGTGGTCTCTTGAATCATCTGGCACACAAGTGCAGGATTGTCACCGACACCATCGATGTGTCCAAGTTGCCTGCTCTTGCGGCTGAGCTGGGTCTGGTGGAGACATCCACCGCATCAACGGAAGAGAATGTGGTCGTCATGCTCGACGGCAAAGTCCTCGGTTTCTGTTCGCCAAAAGAGTCGTTGCGAATCGCTGACTGCTTCCGGTACTGGAAGGTTGAGGGCACGCATGGCGTGCCGCTGGAGCTAGAAATCGGCTACGTCCCAGCATCCCGTGGAGGCTCATACCCAGGCATCTATATGACTTCCACTCCGTCTCGAATGATCCGTCCCACGAAGTACTTGCCTCTCCAGAAGCAGGACTATGTTGGTCCCTACGAACAGCCCTACATGACCATTGCCGTCGTGCCCGAAGAGATCGAATCTGGACGATCAACACATGTCGAGTACGATCCTACGAACATGCTCTCTATTCTGGCCAACATGACACCCTTCTCCGACTTCAATCAATCGCCACGTAACATGTACCAGTGTCAAATGGGTAAGCAGACCATGGGCACACCGGGTACAGCCATCCGGTACCGTACAGACAACAAGTCGTATCGTCTGCAGACCGGTCAAACACCAGTCGTTCGCGCGCCACTTCACAATGCCTATGGATTCGATAACTTCCCCAACGGCACAAATGCCGTAGTCGCTGTTATTTCCTACACCGGTTATGACATGGATGACGCTATGATTCTGAACAAGTCGGCACACGAGAGAGGATTCGGTCACGGAACAATCTACAAGACGAAGAAAATCTCGCTCAAGGATGACTCGAGAACAAGGACAGCTAAGAACATTGTGAAGGCATTCGGCTTTGCACCACACAGCCACATCACCGCGCAGCAGCAAGCTATGCTGGACGACGATGGCCTGCCTCACGTGGGCCGTTTGGTTCAGCAAGGCGATGTGATCTGCGCCTGGCACACAGTTACTCCTGATTACAACGGCAATCTCGTCAATCTGGATGGACAGACACACTACGAAAAGTATAAGGAGGAGGAGACAGCTTTCGTTGAGGAGGTACGCCTGATCGGCCAAGAGACTGGCAACGAACCTCTTCAGACTATCTCCGTAAAGTTCCGCGTTCCTCGTTCACCAATTATTGGTGACAAGTTCTCGTCTCGTCACGGCCAAAAGGGCGTCTGCTCCCAGAAGTGGCCTGCAGTAGACCTGCCCTTCTCCGAGACCGGTATCCAACCAGACATCATTATCAACCCCCACGCTTTCCCGTCACGAATGACGATCGGTATGTTCATCGAGTCACTTGCTGGCAAGTCCGGTGCGCTGCACGGCTTGGCACAAGATTCGACCCCGTTCAAGTTCGATGAACAGAACACCGCTGCGGACTACTTCGGTCACCAGCTGATGAAGGCCGGTTACAACTACCACGGCAACGAGCCCATGTACTCTGGTATCACTGGTGAAGAGCTCGGCGCTGATATTTACATCGGCGTCGTCTACTACCAGCGTCTAAGGCACATGGTCAACGATAAGTACCAAGTACGAACCACCGGTCCGGTTGTGCCCACTACTGGTCAACCCATCAAGGGTAGGAAGCGCGGTGGTGGTATCCGTGTGGGAGAGATGGAGCGTGATGCTCTGCTCGCCCACGGAACCGCTTTCCTTCTTCAGGACCGTCTTCTTAATTGTTCCGACTACTCCAAGTCCTGGATCTGCCGTCGCTGCGGTTCATTCCTCTCCACTCAGCCGACCGTCTCCCAATTCGTTGCACCGAGCAAGCGTCGCGCGCCACAGACCGTGCGGTGCCGCAACTGCGCGAGAAGGCTCGACGAGGCGGATGGAGTAGACCTAACGGAAGTCCAAGGCGAGATCTGGGAAGACGGACACGGTGTGTCTTGGGTTGGAGGAGACCAGACGACCAGAGTTGTGGTTCCTGGTGCGCTGAAGTACCTGGACGTGGAGTTGGCAGCTATGGGAGTGAAGCTGAAGTACAAGGTCAGCAGACAGGACGAGCCGCGCAAGGGGGCAATGAAGCCGATGGCGTTGCCGAACGTGCAGGCTGTGCACTGAGGATAAGTGGAGAGGTTTATGGCATTTCCGGCGTATAAGTTCACCTGAACTTTGTTTCTGTTCATGGATATTTGGGAAAAGGAGATTCGGGTGTCTTGCATGTACATTGATTGCCACAGTGTGGATAGAAACGATTATATCACAGCACTTTCACCAGTTATTCCCGGCGGCATCTTCCCAATCCTCTGCTTGTTTCGGGTGAGAGAGGAATGTTTCTCCTAGCCGAAAGCATCTGTAACGGTGCCATTATCATCTTCGCGTCAAGCAGGTCTGCGTCTCTGCACAGGCTTGGCACTACCTATCGGTCTCGGCTACGGGGCGGCAATGAAGACAAACGGTGGAAGTGACGACCGGCAGTTGAATCAAGTGACGGTGTGGGATACGAGACATTGGTGCTGCAGGTAGCCGGGGAAGTATGCATGCTCTGTGTGACGCTGGCGAGGATTCCCAGTCCCGCCCAGGTTGCCTGATGTCATCCGAGTGGCTCCTTTTCGTCACCGGGCTTGATGTATGGCTGCTTTTTATCGACTTCCCATCTCTTCTGTCGTGCCATGGGCTGAGTATGGATCTCTCGGGAATTGGATATTGGATGCAATCCTGGTCGTGAAAATGAGAGTGTCGGTCGGCAGTCTCAGCATCGGAACTCGGGACGGAAGGGATGAGCTGCTATTCTTGGGACGGGCAGTTGCTGCTGCCACCTGTTCCTCACCGTTTGATGCCACCTGGTGCGGTACATTGCATCACATGACCTCGCTTCTCTCTCCTGTCTCCGTGCTTCCTACATCAGTCCTTCTGGGTCGATCACCTCGTCTCCTTTCTGCGAGTGATCAGCTGGGTCTCTCTCATCTGCTTGCCTCCACGGTGGTCAGATCGGCAGACGAGTCAAGTAAATCACCACAGTTTCGTCCCTCACGCTGACGGACTTGGTCGTGCGCCGCTGCCTGAGTCAACACCTGAGTAGCAGCAATCTTTGTCCCTCGTCGTATCTGTGCTCCCTATCCATCCCTGTGTACGTCGCTCAGCTCCTCTCGCTTCTCTCGTTTGAAGGATTGGGTTGCTCAGCAGACCTTGGCCAGGCCTAAGGACCTCTTTTCCCTTGGAAGCGTTGACTTGCCCTAGGCTTTCGCGTACCCAGACCAGCTTTCTTCTATTTCTTCTTCTCAATCCTTCGAAGAACTACCGATCCTCGAGCTCTCTCGCCTCATCTTTCCACTTGCGACAACATCCTGTCAATACATCCCACGCTCCGTCTTCAGCGAGCCGTCTGGTGTGACAATGCGACCCGTGGTTCTTTGGTCATGCCTCTGGTTTGGTTGGAAGCAACTCGTGGTGGCTCAGGACTCTTATGACTTCGGCATCGGTATCGAGAGGTTCAGGAGAAGGCAGCAAGAAGGCTCCCGCATCGTTGTCGGTCGTCTCCCCGTCGTGAGCAACAATACCATTCCTGTTAGAATGGAGGTTCGCGAGATGAGAGAGAATACCTACAAGTGGGATCTGTTCATACTGGCGCTGAGTATGTTTCAGTACGTCAGCCAGGACGACCCCCTTTCGTGGTACCAGATTGCCGGTATTTGCAACTGACGAGACAAACATTGCAAATTGTTCTGACTTGTCATGCAGGGATTCATGGCGTGCCCTTTCAAACTTGGAATGGGGTCGAGCCTGTGCCCGGAGGAGACGTGTCGGGATACTGCATGCACAGCTCGGTCCTGTTCCCGACTTGGCACAGGCCTTACCTGGCACTGTTTGAGGTGAGCCCTTCATCTCTGACACACAGTACCGGCACAAGCTAAACTGCACAAGCAAGAGGTGTATAGGTTGGCGAACCTGATTGCCGGCATGTATCAGAATGCAGCCGAGCGGGCGCTCTATCAGCGAGCTGCCGCCGACTTGAGAATCCCATACTGGGACTGGGCAACCAGCCCACCGATGGGACAGACTCAGCTTCCCGATATGTTCTGGAATCCTGTGATATATCAGAACGGCCCGAAAGGACAGCAGTGGATACGCAATCCACTGTACTCGTACCAATTCCGTCCCGTCAACGAGGATGCCTTCATCTGGTCTCCAGTTCGTTGACCTCGAACCTCCAGGCCCGCACTTGCTCACAGCTCTTAGTTAAAGTACTGGTCGGAAACGAAGCGAGCACCAAACACAAACATCAGTTTCCTCTCACCACCCTCGCAAAACGACCTTATCAATTCCGCATTGCTTTCAAAGCTTCCCGAAATACAACAACGACTATATATTCTCTTCTCGGGGTACAAAGACTTCAACGCGTTCGGTAACAAGGCATGGGCGGTATCGCAGAACCTATCGACTGTCGACTCGCTGGAATCGGTACACGATGTCATTCACATCTACGGAGGCCTCAAGGGGCACATGACATATGTACCCTTGAGTGCCTTTGATCCCCTATTTTTCCTGCACCACGCAATGACTGATAGACTTGTAGCCATATGGCAGATCCTCAACCCTAAGAGCTGGATACAGCCAATGGCAGCAGGCGAGACCAGTTTCAATAGCTTGAGAGGCACATTGCAGCAGTCAGACACCCCTTTGACACCATTTTACAAATCCCAAAGTGGTGCTTTCTGGACCTCCGACGATTCGCGTAGCACGGAGGCCTTTGGTTACACCTACGCCGACACAGATCCATACCTCGCAGCCCATCAGAGCTATCGTGGGGAGCTGGCCAGGAAGATCACCATGTGGTACGGCGGTTCGAGCGCCATTGCATTGTTGGCGAAGCCAGCTGGGGCGGGACCCGCGACGATGCCGCCGCCTCCCGATACCTTGGAGTCGAGAGACATGCAGTTCGACAGCTTTCGACCGGACTTGACGGAAGGCGCAGCAGATCCACCACTCGAGGCCATCGTTCACCAAGGCCAGTACACAGAATGGATAGCCAATGTGCATGTTAACGTGGAAGCGCTGGATGGCATTTTTACTGTGCATTTCTTTGCTGGTCAAGCACCTACCAACATTGATGAGTGGGAGGTGGCACCGAACCACATTGGCTCGGTCAACATATTTGCTATGGACCGTTACACGGGCTCGCAATCCAAGATCTCAGGCACCCTACCACTCACTTCTGGTCTGATGAAGCTCGTGGCGACTGGAGCAATCCAGAGCCTCCATCCGGATTTCGTTACCCCGTTTCTCCACCACGTACTTCAATTCCGAATTATCAGCAGCGACGATTCCGAGGTCGACCCTTACCTTGTTGATGGCCTTTTTGTTGGCGTGAGCAGCTCGGACGTCACCATGCCGGAGACTGAATTCGAGCTCCCGCAGTGGGGAACGATGATAGAGAGGATGGAAATGTGGCCAAACAAGCATTGAATCATGCATATTTCGTACGGACAAGATGGAGGTAATGAGGTGCATGACCAGACTATGGGAGTTGATGCATTTTTTCATAGTGGCTTCGGGCTCTGATGTTTAATTAATCCTCTTCATATCAGCCAGCAATCTGAATTCTGAGTGTTTGAAGACTTCGGGTTTTTCTGTCTGAGGTACCTCTTGTTGCGAACTTGATCCCCTGGCTACATAGGCACTGCCACCTCTTTATCAGAGCGGCCAAAACGCCATTCGATTGTCGTTGGGATAGGAACTCCGTCCAACCGCAAGTAACATGAGGGAAAGCTTCTTGTCCCTCACAGTGTTCAACCTTTGGCGCTCATTCCTCGCCTTGCCGCCCATCATCGGCCCCGTCGGTCGTCTCGTCAGCTGCTCCCAAGAGTTAGTGTGGCGGGAACAGCAACGTCCGTCGTCAACACCTTGTAGACGGTGTTTGTGTTCATGTAAGTGTGGATCTTGGTAACCCACACGGTCACCGTCTTCTTGTCCCCGTCGTCCTCCTCCTTCTTGGAGTGGGAGGAGGGCTCAGGCATGGGGTAGTTGGGGTAGAAGTACTCCGATGCAGCAGTCGTTACGGACCTGTGGCGGAGCGACTCAGGCATGGTTAGTTTCGGGTAGGTGTGGATGGTGAAGTCAGAGGGGAGCTGGAAGTCGGAGGGGACGGGGGCATCCGTGGGAATGTCGGTGCGGATGGGTAGGGTCGGTAGGGGCTCGATGGAGTCGGAGTCGATGGGGTGGGCGTTCAGTAGGTTGGCGAAGAGAGAGATGAAGATGAAGAGCTGTGATGTGTAAGTTGTGATCCATGGTGGTTTGGAGTTGGGTGCGGTCTCGGGTACCTTCATGATGAGAAGTGCCGCGCGCGGATGCAATGTTGCGATGTTGGTAGACAAAGATTGCGGTATGCGTGTGACTGGCAGTACGTATAGCTGGCAGATGATCTAAAGTGGCACTGGAGGAGATGTTTCTAGGAAAGGTAAGCCAGGTGACAAACGTTATGGCATGGGTACGCGTTTTGTGCAAGGCTAGGGGACACCGAGGGCGCAGTGAATCAGTTCGAAAGAGCTCGTCGGAGGATGTGGTGCTTCGCTGACGCAATGCGTTTGACATAAGATCGAAACGGTGAAGCTATATGCGCATTCCATAGCTGGGTGAGACTCGTCTTCGGATGATTAGCATGTTGCCTTTTGTGAACAGCACTGGGAACCGGATAAGGTTTGCTGTTCCGCGTGGAAACAAAGGCAGCCCCAGCACATCGAATCCACTACTTACTTCAAGTCGCTACGCTAGCCGCACACGTAGCTACACACTCTCTACCAAAGAGTGTGTATCGGCTGTGATAACAGCTATTCAAACTTCTGATATCTGTTTGCCAGTTCACGATTTGGCTTCCCCTTCCGCGGGCTGATGCCGAGCCTCGGCGACGGTGCCGGAGAGGTGGAGATGATCCGGCCCGGGAGGAGGTGGAGCTCCGGAACCTCCGTCCGGCGACGGGGAGGAGGCAGTGATGTGCGCCACTCACCGACAGAATGTATTACTATGTCTTACCATTGCTCATACAAATGCACTGAGCTAGACGTAATTGTGGGGGCAAGCTGGTCACGATGGAAAAAGGCGATATTGATGAGACTTCCATTCATACTCTCTTAGCCTTTACCGCTGCTTAGGCAGATGGTACTACAAGCCAAGGTGGCTGACAGTTGTCCCTCAAGCTTACATGCTCTCCTTGATCAGGTAGTTTCCACTTGCACCTCACACCCGGAGAGGAGAGTAGGTGTCGACCATGCCACAAATCCTGGCCTGACGAGGCGTCCTGTCCCACTACCCGTCTTCGTTGAACACATAGCCGTCGATCTTGGTGCCAACTTCTATCGGGATCGGCTCCTGACGCTCTTTAGGGTGCGCTGCCGACGATTTCCTCGGTCGTGCGGCAGGTGTAGTCCGCCTCGCCCTCGAGCTGGACACAGTGTGTGCCCTCGCCGCAGTCCTCGGTCGATGCGCAGGCGCTTCGCTTCTCAAGAGGATCATAGAGATGTAGAATACTCTCGCCGGGCCCTGGGCACCAGCCGGCGAGAAGGCAGTCGCGCTTCATCTTTGTGACAGTCTCAGGCATCACGAAGTCCGGGCAGGAGCTCGTGATCACACATGAGACCAAGGCTCGCTTGGTAGTCTCCGGGGTCTCATTGACAATCGCCTGGGCTTGCTGCTGGGTCATGCATGTGTACTCGGTCTCTGGCGTGGCACGGATGCAGTAGGTGTCTTCGGAACAGTCGCTCTGAGTTGCGCAGACATCCTGGGCGGCGACGTTGCGGGCCACAGCCGGAGCAGCCTCAGCAAAGCCGGCGAGGCCGAGGGCGTAGGTGACGAGGAGAGTCTTGTAGAGCATCTTGACAGATGGTTTGATAGTCTGACCAGCAGAGAGATCTTGGATGTTGGCGTTGAGTGAGATACTGGAATGGAACTAATGATACAAGCTATGACCAGCACAGCGAGAAACAAGGAAAGGAGACACAAGGAGATCGGAGGTGTAGGAAGTTGTGAGTTGTGGATGATGAGGAGAATGATGGAACTAGTTCGGGATGTTTTCGTTTTTATATAGTAGATTCAGTGCCCCGACCTCTTCAAGGCTGTTCCTGGCAATTGACGTGGCTTTGATGTTGGAGTGGTGTATTGAGATCGTAGTCGAAATAAACCGAACGACACCGGAATGCGACCCAGCCCTGGACCCTTCGCAATGTGCCGAGCGACACATCAAGGGTCCATCCATCACCCCTCTGATAGCGTCACTGAACGCTATGAGAAGCCTGCAATAGACAGCAGACGTCGCTGAGCATAGTTGAGAGGAGGGCAAGATCGGCGCCAAGTGCGCCCTTTGCCGCAGTGAAGGATGAGATCCCCTGGCCTTCCCAACCAACAGCACCACGTCAGGACTGGCGCACGCCAAGAGTGTTGATGATGTTGGAGCAGCTGTCAATCTTGTTTAAAACCTATATAATATGCTTAAACGAAGAATGCGCTTCATTCGCATGCTACCCTTAGTTCGCTACGTCTTGAACAAGCCCGGAGCAGCCGATTGGGATCTGAGGGCGAATTACCATAGTCACATTTCTCCGGAATCCTTTGATCGACTTCTCGGGGCGGGAGCTTGTTTGGGAAGGTAGTCTCATTCCATGCTTCTGTTGTTATCGTCATCTCTGCCGTGGCAAGACTTTGATCTTCTCCACGATGATGTGGTTGCATCGGAGCTCGGCGATGATTGTAACGGGGACTTTCCAAAGCCATGTCTGCGACTGTTCAATGGCAGGAACCTACCTCTTTTTTCGCCTGCACGTCTCAGAGGCTTTTCACACACCACTCACACTCGTGCATTGTTCCTCACTTCATGATGGACAAACATCCACGCGTCATCGCGCTGTGGGGTTCTCTGGTCAGGCTGAATCGTGTTACTTATAGCATACTGAGGGTTTCCAACTATGGATGGCAGGCACATCTCATGTCAAACACGAGTAGATGTCTGTTTGTCGTAATTATGCTGGCTCAAGTTCATGTCGAGGTCAGGCATAACGGCCAAACACAGGTTGACACAAGCGTTTGACAAGAAGTGAATCATAGAGCGAAGCTGACTGTTTGATCACATCTCAAGGTCACTGCAGTTCTATACATTTTCTTCTTTCCTTACCCCTCCATTCAGACCTTTGACCGACTCTTTTGTGGCTTGACGCCTCCTGCACGTTTTCGGCCAACGCTGACACTTAGCACAATGAAACCCGCTACAGAACGGTGTGGGCAGTCCTTGTTACTTCTGCAGAGGTAGTAACTTTGCGATTAGGAATCACATGATGGAGGGGGAACAGTCCTGACTGTTGTCGTGATTTGCGGCTGACATGTCCGTGTCTGACGTCTTACTTCTGTGATGCGTTCGTCAGCAAAGTTGGACTAGTCATGTTCTAGATGTCGCTTTGCGTCTTGCTTCTAGTTCAGGCATATATGACTGCCTTATCTGATTACTTCTCTTCGGAGGGTTTCTTCTGATGCCGCCAATTGGGAAATCATCTTCCGTTGCGACGTACCCAGTTCTGACTGCTCACACTCACAAGAGACCCGGACGATCACAATGTCTGAATCACAAGATCATCTTCAATCACCAGAGACTGAGCCGTCTCCTCCATGGACCTGTGTCGCCGACTTCTACATCCTCCCATTCCACGTCCCGTCCTCCTCCGTTTCCTCCATCCCGCAATCTCTCCTGCACGATCCCCTCGAAGCCTCCCACGAGGCGTCCTCCACAGCTTTCTCCCAACACAAAGGTGGTTTCGGCTCCATACATATCGTGCGCTACAAAGAATCGCCTGTCGGGCCGTATGATGAACTGGTCATCTCACCGGGAAGCTACACCTGGGCGCGACAGGATGGAGGGAAGAGGGTCGAGGGGAAGGGGTTGAGGATCACGAGAATTTATGTGTCGCAGAGGGAGACTTGTCATTATGGGAGAAAGTGTGAGTTTCTAGCATCTTCCTCTGTTAGCAGAACGCGGCAAAGCTGACAGTGTATCGTGTGCAGATTGGAACATCCCCAAACATCTCGCAGACTTCGCCTTCACCACCAATTCTGATGGCTCGACTACCCTCACTCTCCGCCCTTTCGAGTCCCCTCCCTCTACTCCTCCGTTGTTCACCACAACCTTTCGCCCGACTCCTTACCTCCCGTCCTTCCCATGCTCCCTCTCCGCTGTCTCACCGTTTATCAGCCTCAACATTGTCAACCCTCCACTCCCTTCCTTGTTCGCGGCAGGGGAAGAAGAAACAGAAGACGCGAAGATGCTCTGTGGGACTGACAGATGGTGCTCTTTCACGCCGAAGATCGCGAGCTGGAAGTCGAGTCTGGGCTGGTTCGATATGAGGCAGGCGGTGCAAGACGGCAGTGACAATGACAACCGGTCTGGGGAGACTGAAGCGGCCAAAGAGACAAACTTCTGGCCCGGTTGGGGTAGGTGGAGGATAGGCGTCTACATGAAGGACGCGAAGGCGATCTTCGACCAGCCCAAGACGTGGCCTCAGGACGACGCCAGGGAAGTCAACCAGTCATGATAGTAACCCTCCTTCACGCACAGCACGGGGTCCAGATATCATGGGTCTGATATTTGCTGGGTAATCATGTAATCATGAAGCATCTCTATCAAAAAAGAAAAGCCCTCCGCCGTCCCTCTGTGTGATAAACGCCGGTGAGAAAAGTGCAATCTTCCAACCGTGTCTACGTCCATGCTTGCCGTCCTGCTCCCTTCTCGTGAAACGCCTGAGCTATGGTAACGTGTGAAACCAAAAGCATCCGTCCCCTTCCCTCTACCAAGTCTAGACCGCCGCCCGCTTCTTGCAGAATGTAGTCCTCCTCCTCGGTCATTCAACCAAGTCGCCAGTCCATTGCTTTCCTACGGTTGACGGTGCTGGTCTCGTTGCATCCGAGAACATCTTATGTCTTCCCCTCATATCAGATTACCACAGCCATGTGCTCATACAATGTCTCCCCCCGGTCCACTAGAGTCCCCGTTCGACCGAGAGGCCTCTGCAAAAGCCATAGAACAACCCACCATGATCATGGCGGATCACCTTACGAAAGGGCTCTGATCGAACAGTAAACGCCGTCGCAATGCTAATGATGCTTTCAACTTGCCGAAAGGAAGACTCTCGGTCGATACGCATGTTGTGCGCGAGCACGCAGTTTCATCCGCTATGAACAGCCACAACAAAGCGCAGATATCCAACATTAGTCGAGTGATTAAAAATGCAGCCGAGTGGAAGGCAAGGCCCGTTGCAAATAAGCTCAGGCGGTTCGCTCCCAGCTCTTGCGCATTCGCCGCTCACTCTCAAATGCAGCGATCTATGCAGCCCGCGCTCCAGCCTTCGAAGCCACAACCTCTCGAGCATAAAACTCAACCAGCATAGTGGCGTACGCCTCCAGGTCTTCCACTGGGACGGCGAGTCGGAAGTCATTAAGCAGCAGGAATTGAAGCTCAAGATGATTGAGCTCGACAAGAGGCAGTCCGCCGACCTTGACGAAAATGGTCAGCACCAAAACGTCTCGCTCAGATGCAACAAGGGAGAAGCATACCTTAGCGTAGCGCGAGTTCGTATAAAACACGTCGGAGAAGAACTTGCTTGCACATGTCACGCCGGCAATAATCAGGCGGTGAATATTAAAGCTGTCCACAACGAAGTATGTCGCAGGACCAGCGGCAGCCGGCGTCTCTACTGGTGGTGCCGAGACCTTTGCGCTGCCAGAGCGTGAAGGCGCGCCCGACGAGTCCGCCATCTCGTCGTCGTCATCGTCATCGTCGTCATCATCGTCATCATCGTCGTCGTCTGCAAGGTCAGAGTCTGACTCGTCACTATCTGCCAGAGAGCTCCCTTTGTCAGCCATGGCGAGATCCTGGTTCTGCTGTTGCGAGACTGGTCGCGAGCCGCTGGGGTTGTTCGTTGACTGCGACGCAGCTCGTCTCCTTGTCTCCTCATTGCGCGTTACCATGTCGTTGACTCTCTCTGTCATACGATCGAAGTACACGAGCAGGCTGAGAAAGACTTCATAAGTGGTAGGGCAGTACTTATGTATTCTGGAGAGATAGCTCAGAATTGTGATGCCAGGGACATTCTTCCCGTGGAAGGCAAGCACGGAGTGGCTTAAGGGACTCATTTGGGAGCTGCCACTTGATTCACTGGACTGGCCAGCCTGCTGCTGGTGGACAGCATTGCGTTGCATGGCATCGTGCTGGAGATCATTGGTAGTAGTGATCTTGGTGAGGAGCGCTGCGACCATTTCTATCACGTCGCCGATGGGCATGCCACTAATTTCATACTTCATCTGCTGCAGCGGCGGATCGTTGAGGATGCCTCCGCTGCCGCCGCTGGCCTGGCCACCCATAAGGTCGGCTTTAGCGAGGCTTTGGATATGCGCAAGGTCGCGGATATGTATGACAGTCTGAGCAGGTTCAGGAGCTGTAGGAGGCGCAAGACGCGAGGCATCGTTTGGTATTTGAAAGTCATCGCTGGGTGGCGAGGGCTGCTGTTGGTGCTGTTGTGATTGCGCATGCGGTTGAGGAGTGGACGTCGAAGGATGGGAGTGCGCTGATTGATTCAAGGGCGCGGTGGAGGGGAGCTGGTTGTCTAAGGACAGGTTCGCAGCGCTGGTGACGTGGGATGCCATGTGTACTGTGGTTGCATCGTCGGTCATAGACTTGGGACCAACAGCTGCAGCGGGAGATGATGAGGGCGGCGAGGGAATGCGCGAGCCTCCTTCGACGACAGAGGAGTATTTGGCTGTATCAGCCGCAACGCCGTGAGGAGGGAGGTGGTGTTGCGACTTGTAATCGCCGGGGTGGCCGGCAGTAAGCCTGGCCTGGGAGTCGGTGTCCGCCACGATGGATGATGTTGCGTGAAATGTGCGGAAGGTCGAAGCTATTGGGACTGAGGCACCGGTGGCGGAAACGTCGGTGTCGGTGTTGTCGTGACGAAGGGAAGGGCTGTCGTGAACGTGGTTATCGTGATTAGGAGGAGGTCGATGAGGAAGCTGGAAGTGGGAGAATGCGGCGGGGTGTTGTTGTTGGAGCAGATGGGAACAACGAGAAGGCTCGGGCGTTGTGAATTGGCGAATCACTGCGGCCATAGCATGGCAAGAGGTACAGAAAAGGTGAGGTGGACGAGGAGGCCAAGGAAGAATTCGGTGAAGTTGTGTCGGAGGGCGAAGAGGAGGAGAAGAGGCAAGATGATGATAGCGTGAGGGAGATGGAGAGGAAGGAGGCACCGATGGAGGGTGGTGTACCTTCCCTCAGTCACCGTCTCTGGAAAGGTGGTCTAAGCCAGGGAAGGAGCACAGAGAGAGGGGTTTAACAGAACCCTAACCCTCGTGAACCCTGCTTTTTCTCCCTGTCGCTACGAGCTTCACGACGTCACTGATTACCAGGTACCTTAGTAACAGCATGTTGAGATATCTTTGATGAAGCATTCTGCTGGAAGGCTGCGTGGCTGTGATCAAACAGTTGAGTCTATGATACAGGCAGTCGAAGTGAGAGATAAAAGCAACGTACCGGGTGCATGTAAGGAATCCCTCATTCTGCACCTACAGTACGAATAAACCACGGAAGCTTGCAGCAATCATCTCACTTGCACAGCCCAGCAGCCCGGGAAAGAGCGGAACATGTCATGCATTCAGGGGACTCGAGACTCTCAACACTGCATACTCAAAAAGACCACCTGGATCCAGAGCCGCCTTCTAGTGGCCCATCCTGTTACCACCATTACGTGTCAAGTGGCGGGAACCACAGACCCAGGAAGTGCTAAGCATTCGCCCTAGTTTGGGCTCCAGATCCCTGAGTCTCGATCATCACGCAGCTGTGGGTTTCCGACACTCGGGGGTTTGAGGATTGAGCTTTTTGCCCATCACCCTCTGTTTTTGGACATGTCTTCGTCTGATGATGTCGCCGGCGGCGTCGCTGTCTGCAAGCTGGCCTGGATCCCTCGACCCGATGACGTTGGCCTTAACGAAGCTGATGGACTTCTCCATCGTCCTCGATCTAGGTCTCTTGAGGTCTTTTGGATGACTAGAAACGTCGGTGCTACTTAGTCTTGACTTGACTCGACTCGCGCACCCTTCCCCTCCCTCCCAGATATTCGGCCGGCGGATGGGTCTCCCGCGCCTCGGCGAATGCTTGGGGTCCTCTTTCCAACACCTGGTCACTGCGCGGATAGGAACAGGATCTTACTAGACAGTCCTTCTAGGCACCCTAGACGTCCAGTTCCAACTAAGGTACCTGGCCTTCTGTACATGATGCCAGTGCAGGATCATGTCGAACAAGCATCATTTCCAGGTATCACAGCTTGATTTATTCGATGTTCTGCATACTTTTCCTCTTGCTCAATTAATTACGCCATCTTCATCGCTCGGGAATGCACCTCCACACCGCCAAAGCCAAGTTCAAAACCTCCCAGCCAAACCATCCCCCACGTGCACCCCGCCCAGCCCGACGACGCAGACCTTCCAGTCCACCCAATTCAACGTGGTATAATCGCATCATAGGCAGCGTTAAGTCTTAGCAGCTCATCGATAATTTCGACTCCTTCTTTGCTTATTGTACTTCTTGCTTGACCGACTCGTGATGCCTGTGAGGAGCTCACAAGACCTCCCCGACAACTTTCATTCTACACCGCTTGTAGCATCAGCTAACCCGCTCAGCCGTATCTGTAGCGTGGTTGTTCCTTGTTGACGTCTGATAAGCTGGTTGCAAAAGTGCACAGCAGATCCAATCAGGAACGACATCCCGTGTCTTCAGGGGAGACCATGTTAGACATTGCCCATCCGGCCTGGTCCGTCGCTTCGGCCCGTGGAACACCTTGCATACTGCCTTGACCGAAGCCTGATATGGCAACAAGCCGTCTTCACCGCTTCGAGTACGACGTGGTCCGAGGCTGAGGTTTTGAACAGCTCATCACGACGAGCTTGTGACGTTTGGTTGCGCGAAGCTTCTTTCGGATGATCCTCTATTGTATCATACATTGCTCATGCGATGCTGTGGCCATATCCAGCACCCACGCCTCTTCCTCCACCAACACCACTTCTACCCTCACTGGTGCCTCACCTTGTAGTCCGTGTCCGGAAGATACAAGTGCCTGTCTGCGCCCTCCTTCGTAAGCACCACCATCCTGATCACACCACCCGAGCTGCCATCCCACTTGATCGCCTCACGGAGCGCGCCCTTGACGAATGAGACGGCCTCTTCCTCCTCCATGCCTTCCTTCCAGTTCGCATCACAGTATCCGTAGATGTATGTCGAGCCGGAACCGCCGATCGCGTACGCCTGCTTGTGAAGCGAGCCGCCGAGGGGAATTGAGTAAACCTGGCCGCCGAAGCGCTCGTCCCAGCCGGCGATAATGAGACCCGCCCTGTGCACGACTGTATCAGCTTCATCTATCGCCCATGTCTTACAGTATAGTCGCAGTTTCTTATTCGGCAAAGCCTATCCAGGAAGAAGGGAGAACGTACGAAAGGCGATCCTTGTTTGCGTAGCAGATCTCCTGGAAGATCGAGGCCGCTGTCTGCGTCATCGGGGGCTTGCCGCTCTGCATCGCGAAGAGGCCTAGCTGGTACTGGACGATATCGGCGACGGCTTGTGTGTCTGCTGCTGATCCGGAGCGGCAGCACCAGATGGTGTCGTGTACTCTCGTTAATTTATCTGTCACTCGGTTCGCGATATAGGCACCGGTCGTCGTTCGGGAATCAGCGCCTATGGTTGGATGTCAGCAGCTGCAAGAGCACGCGAGATTCTATCGAGGCTTCCTGTGGACACGTACCGAGGATGACGCCGTCTTTGAAAGTGACTGCCATGCTGTTTTAACGTTAGGACAGGTTATGAATCTTTGCTGCATGAGACGCAACGTACATTGAGGTTCCGAGGCTGTCGCATTGTTAGTTCGAAGCTTCAGGGGTAGCCACAAAGGTATATCATATGGACTCACTTGACCTCGCCCTTCTTCAGTCTATCCATATCGACATGAATGCCGTCTGGATTTCACAGTGAGCTTCCCGTTCTCTTCGAGCGACGTCAGACATGGAGACCCAGTTGCTGGAACATACCCTCGTTCAGGTGTCCGCTGCGTCCGAACTCCATCTTTCCGAATTTTTTGGTAGTTTCCCGGTCCAATACAATCGGTGGTGAGCTTTGGATGTGATTCAGGTTCGTAAGAAAGCAAGATTCGTTGGAGGTTGCGGGCTTGATCGTCGTAGGCGGCCGGGCTGAGGTGGATGAAGCTCTAGGCGTAGCTCAGGCAGCTCTGAACGCGCAGCCGCGCCGGATCCACATAAGTACAGTCACGTGACTAGCCTCAAAGTCGCCTCATAGCTGTGGTAACCAAGTCGCAGAGTCAGGAACTAGGAATCAATGAATGTAGGTATTGACATCCGAGGACACTTCTCCATCTTTCTTTACATTGCCATGACATCCTGAACTCGAGATCGCAGACTGCGGAGCTCAAGTATGTTGCGAACCCTCTGTCCAGCTGAGGTATCGCCGCTCGCCATGTGGAAGATAGATACTCAAATCAAAGAAATCAAAGTCCCAAATCCTGTGCCATATCCAGAACGCCGTCCATGCCATCTGCTATAAGGACAAAATGCGCAATCCCAGCACCTTTGGGCAAGACCAACACTTTTCTCAGCTATGGGTGACGTCCTTCGCCTTCAACTCGTCCCCAGTTGAATCCGTATCTCCATCCCCCTCTTTCTTCTCCTCGCCGCATCCGCAGTCGTAGAAATCTCCAATGTTGTTGCAGTCAAAAATTTCCTTCTCTAGGCGTTCGTTAACGATGTTGTGCGCGAAACACAACCAGCCAGCGGCGGCATTGCGGCTGCTCGTCTGGGGAGGGTACTCGGCAATAAGCTCGCGGAAGTGACGCGCGCACTCGCCACAGGGATAGAGGCGGCCGAAGAGGTGGATGAAGGTCTCGAGGGTCGTGCGGTCCTCGGGGGTTGGGTTCTCGGGGAAGCGGGCGGCCATGGTGTGGAGGAATTTCCATGTTGCGCGGCCGAGCTCGGCTCTGTAGGGTCTGTAAGCAAGACGGTTCTGATTTGGATGGGTGCAGTAAGGGAGGATATCATACTTCAGTGTCGCGTTCTCGAGCTTGGGCGCGATCGAGTCGCCTTCGAATAGGGCAGCTGCGCCATCAAGGTCCAGTTTGAAAGGTTCAGTGTCGCGCGAATCCTCTGCCTTGGGCGGGACGACGGCCGCGTGAGGCTTGCTGTGGTCGTCTGGGGTAAGCCCACCGAGATCTTGGGCGTGGGGAGGCGCGCTGGAGAAGAGGTATGTGAGACTGAAGAAGAGGGCGAAAGCGAGAGCGACGCTCAATGCGAGGTTCTGGCGACGAGCCATGCTTGGGCCGATGTTGTGATGTATGCGCCGCTTCGGTCGGTCCGTTTGATCAATTCGGGCGAAATCAAATCGGCGTGATCTTTTTATCAAGCTGTTATGGATGCAATGACATGACGATGGAGGCTCTCTGTGTCGAATGGAAACTGGAGGAGATCTTTGAGGCGTGGTTCGAGATGTAGCCCAAGTTCCAGTTGATAGGGGTGGCGGGAGCCCACTGTGGGCGTTGCAGCGGGAGCTCTTGGCAGGGCCTGACGATCGTCCGACATCAAACGCCGCACCAGCTCTGTCTTTCCACCATCGCCTGATCCCACAGTGTATCAATGGGCCGCAAGCTGTTGATGAACGATATATCAGTCCAGCAAAGGATACTGCAGGCAGTTGTCAAAGAGACAAGAGAAGCCTAAGCTAAGGTAAGGTATCTTAGTTGCGAGCTTTACTAGGCTACCTTAAGCCGAACAACTTCGGTACCTTAGTCTGGCACGAAACCCAGGAGGACGGTGGCGCGGGGGTCAGTTGGCGCCCACCTATAAGTACCAGGTGACTCCGATATTGGTAACTACCACGCTTTTCGCGTTCTTCCGTACGTATCTCGACGTTTCCTGACTGGGTAGCTGCTTTCTTTCTTTTTCTTTTCGCACTTTTTTGAAACGAAGAATAGCTATTCGGAGAGATCTTATGGCTTTTCACACAAGTTTCAATTACTTTCCAGCGTCTCTTACTACTCTTACAACACCTCAACGGCGCTATTCCCAAGCCTACTTTCAGCTCAATCCTGCTTCTCCAAACCGAGTTGACTCGAGATAGTATCCACCTTGAAGTTGGTCGACCGGAACTCATCAACTTTGGTGGTCCGAAACTTGCGTGCTGGAATCTTACGCTCAAAAAGCAAGTCGAGTTCTCCTGCGCTGCGACCCTTGGGTTCTGGCAGCCGGAAATAGGCCCATACCCACGACAGGACAGCGAAGCCACACCACACAAAGCCCCCCTTGCCGCGCATGTTCCAAGCAGTCGGGTTGAGAATCGGGTTGTTCAGGAAGTTTGCTCCAATGGATGCGATATTATAGCAGTTGCGGGCTAGAGCCACGGTCTTGATACGAAGACGGGTTGACGGGATCTCCGAGACCAGGCAGTAACATACCGGTCCAACGGTGACGTCGAAGGTGAACGTGAAGACATACAGCAGGGCGCCTGACGCGTACGCAATAGCATCTGATGATTCAGGAATGCCCAGAAAACCGATGATAAAAAGAGTAGCGGTCATCACAGCGATACCGTAGAGGTAAAGTGTGCGTCTACCCACATACTCCATTATCCACCAAGCACAGAGTGTGCCTAGCAGAGCAACTCCCTGCTTTCCGAGGTTAAAGCTGAAGGAGTACTCAGGGTTGAAGCCTGGTGTTGATGTATGAGCATGTGTGGTCGTATAGCTCTCGAAGGGACTGACATACCTGCTTGTTCTAAGAAGTAGGTAACATTGCCACCGAACCAAATACCGCAGGTGATCTGGAGAATCCAGACCACGCAAGTGATCTCGGTTCTGCGGAGATCAACTCCGGTGAAGCAGTCGCGATACGATGTGCCCGCACTAACGGCTTTCTCGTGTGCGTTCGTGTGGATCATCATGGCGATGTTTCTGTCCACGTCGTAGTCTGTGTCCTTGGCCGCAACCAGATTGGTGAGCACCTTTTTGGCTTCATCTATCCGGTCGTTTCGGACGAGCCACCACGGTGACTTCAAGAGGTTAGCCATGTTTGAAAAACATCAGACGTGATTCTTGTTGGTTGACATACTTCCGGAGCAAAGAGCACAGCAATAATGATGGGGGCTGGCCAAATCCACTGAGTGGCATAAGGGATGCGCCAACCCCATTGATCGTCGCGGTGAAGAAGACCACGAAGAACGCCTGCGGATATCGTTTGACCAATGACCCACTGATGGCGAGAGTTGAGTGTCAGCCACAGGACTTGTTTAAGCTGATTGATAAATAGCCTCAAGCTGATAACTAGGTGCAATGCGGGGCATCCAGCTATGGTCAAGGGGCAGATACGAGTGGAACTTACAGCCATGTTATTGAATGTCGTCAGGTATGGTCGCAGTGCAGGAGGAGAGACATCGGCAGCGTATGTTGTCGTCAATGTCTGAAGCCAACGTTAGCAGTTTGCCCAGCACAAGTACCTGGCAGCATGACTTGCCTGGAATGCTCCCCATGGCAGACCACATAAGATCTCGCCCGCCAGCAACATTGCTGAGAAGCACGTCAGTACAAAGACCTCTGTTCATGTTGCTGTTGATGCATCCAGAAAGAACACAAAGATTCTGTGCTGCTCGGGCACTGCCTGTCCAGTTCAAAGAGTCCGCACAGTGACACCGGCAAACCTGAACTCCAGAGGCACTGTTCTGGAAGAAATACATACCAATGTTTTGAGCGAAGAACATCATGAAGATGACCAGGTTCATGAACAATAGTGAGCCAATCATTGTTTTCTTGTATCCCCATCTTTCGGCAATTAATCCTGCGGCCCAGAGGCCAAGGACCTCGCCGACCTGCATCCAAGTGATTAGCCCATCAAACGCTTAGATGCATTAAAGGTAATTTCATCGCAAAAAGGACGGATGGAAGTACTCACCTGCACAGCACACTGCAGCCCACTTTGCCAAGAAGCTGTAAGCTGATATGTCCCATCCTCGAGTGGTCCCTTACCAAATTTCTTTTGGAAGGTTGGATAACCAAAGAAACTCCCAAGAAGAGATGTATCGTATCCCTCCATGACTAGAGACATGGAGAGAGCCAGGGCAAAGAAGGCCGCTTTGGGGTACATCTTGATGGCTTGGCCGATGGTCATATTCTTCTCGAACTGTGTGGATACACGGGCATCCTGTGTGACGATGGCAATGTTTTCTACATGATTAACCATTTTCTCGAGGACATCGTCCTCGAGACGAATGGCATCGGCGTCATTGTTGGTGGTGGATCGAATGTCGTCCTGCTCTGGAGCCGCCCCAGCTTGGTTGGTTCTGCCAGCCATGACTATAACACAAGGATGTAATGATTGGCTCACAATAAGAAGGATAGGGAGGTTGGTACTATCAAGACTTTTCTCCTATAAGGCCCGAGGGGGCTCGTCTCACGATATTAATAAGATCCATCGTTGTACGGACGAAGCAGCGACGTCGGCTTGTTCGCCCGGTTGAACGGCACCCCATGAATCTGGGGCTAGTTGAGAGTTCCCCGCGGGGTTCACTTGGTCGTTTGGCCGGTGAAGTTCCGACGCGGAGTCCACCATTTTAGCCTCCTTAAGGATTTATTATATGGTTTACTAAAGCAGGTCGTAGTGATGAATGTCAGCACTAAGCTTCTTCCTGGGTTTGTTGTTTGCCTCGCGGGGATGTCGGTGCCGGAACGTCAGCACCATATCAATGTTTGACGCCACCGGGGATTGAGGACAAGGTAAAGTTATATAATCATCAAGTATAAAGCCAATATTTCATCCTGTCTGTGAGAAACTACCTGGGCCATGCCTCGGGGTAAGCGGAGCCGAGAGCCTTTTCGCTTTCGGCTCTTACGGTTGACTAGCTATAGGACATATCTTTCCCTCAGTCCTTGGATTCAATCGCGATCACTTATACCACCGATTTACAACCTAGCGTCGAACCTTATGACGGCAAATCGCCATCCACTTGAATTCTCTCATCTCTTCCCGTAACAAAACTCTAAAGTTTGCCCGACACCACCGGCGAATGCAGTCTTCTCCTCAGCCTTGAGACGGACAGGGTCATCCACATGCCTATACCTATCATTCATTCCTGCAATTAAAAGGACTGGAAAAAACTGTGAACACCTCAGGATTAACCCCCTTTCACCTCTATGAGGTTTCGATATTCTTCTATAATCTTTGATCCATCAACGCCAGCGGCAATATGGCTGACTCACACCATTGTCGGAACGGAATCGTCGGTGGCGGCAAAACTGACCACTACCGCTTCACCGTACTCGCAGATGGGATCATACGGATGGAATGGGCCCCTGACTGTGTGTTTGAAGACAGGCTGTCTTCGTTCGCAGCGTATCGGGACAATGCTACTATACCACCATTCGAGGTGAAGGAGACAGACACCAGGCTTGATATTATCACTCAACGACTTCACTTGAGCTATAACAAGAAGGAATTCTCCTCACATGGACTGTACGCATTGATCTTTGGGTTCACAAGGAGCCTCTGGCGCTTCAAGGAGGTCGGGCAGCCTAATCTGGGCGGTACCTACAGAACTCTGGATTGCATTGACGGCAGAAGACATATCGACGACGGATACGACATTGAACTTGAGCCAGGGGTTCTATCGCCAAAGGGCTATGCACTCCTTGATGATTCAAAGTCCATGCTGTTCGACTCAGGAACAGACTTCGTAGCCGCGCGACGACCCAGTGCGGACGGAAGCCGTCTGGATTTCTACCTGTTTGGCTATGGTCACGATTATCGCGAAGCCATCAAAGCCATGTACACCATCTCCGGACCGCCTCCGACGCTGCCACGCTGGGCCCTTGGCAATTGGTGGTCTCGTTACTACGACTATTCTGCCGAATCGTATCTTGAGCTTATGGACAGGTTCCAAGGCGAGCGGATCCCACTCTCCGTGGCTGTTCTCGATATGGATTGGCACCTGAATGAAACCGACAAAAAGGTCATCCAAGCCGGGCAAACGGGCTGGACGGGCTACACTTGGAATCCAGAACTGTTCCCTGACCCGCCAGCCTTCACAGAAGAGCTTCACAAGCGCAACCTCAAAGTCTCTCTTAACGACCACCCAGCAGATGGCATCCACAGCTATGAAGACAAATACCAGAAAATGGCAAAAAGACTCGGCTTTGACTCTTCTGATGGAAAGCCAATCCCCTTCGATTGTGTCGACAAGGCATACCTACACGCTTATCTTGATATCATTATCAAGAGTCTTGAAAAGGATGGCTGCGACTTCATCTGGATGGACTGGCAACAAGGACCCTTCAGCTGGTTGCAGGATGTTGATCCTCTTTGGGTGTTGAACCATTATCACATGGCACAAAACGCCAAAAGTCACAAACACCCACTCATCTTCAGTCGCTATGCCGGACCTGGGAGTCATAGATATCCGGTCGGCTTCAGTGGCGACACGGTCATCAGCTGGGCCAGTCTGGCATTCCAACCAGAATTCACAGCCACGGCGTCTAACATTGGCTATGGATGGTGGTCTCACGATATAGGCGGCCATATGCTGGGCGAACGAGATGACGAGCTCACTGTTCGTTGGACACAGTTTGGTGCCTTCAGTCCAATTCTGAGGCTCCATTCGACAAAGAACAGGTGGATCACAAAGGAGCCATGGAGAATAAATGGCGCCCCGGGTAGGATCCTGAAAGACACACTGAGGTTTCGACACCGTCTGATTCCTTATCTCCAGACGATGAACGTTCATGCGTCGAGAGGGGAGCCACTCATACAACCCATGTGCTGGAAGTATCCTGATAAGCAACAGGCGTACGCCTTCAAGAACCAATACTTCTTTGGATCACAGATCATGGTAGCTCCCATCACCGAGCCACAAGATCCAAAGCTACAGATGGCAAGGGTCAAAGCGTGGTTACCGCCAGGTAACTTCGTTGACTTCCAGACAGGGATCGTGTACCACGGCGACCAGACCATGTGGCTGAGCCGCGCAATGGCGAATTATCCCATCCTCCTACCCGAAGGCGCTATCGTTCCCTTAGATGCATCGACAATGCCCCTCAATGGTGCCAGAAACCCCGCCGGATTCGAAGTGGTTCTTGTTGTTGGCGCGGATGGCGCCTTTGACATCATCGAGGACCCTGACGATGAGGATGGGAAACACGAGTCCAAGACACCAAAGGGCAAGTGGAATCGAATCCCCATCCGATACAAGCATCAAAAGGGGAGCCTTGTCATTGGTCCTATGGAGGAAGCCACCGAAGCAGTCGACCTTGTTGCATATCGTAGCTGGTCGGTTCGTCTTCTCGCTGCAGAGCCCCTAGAGTCTGTTCAATACTCGATTGATTCATCAACTATGCAACACGCCACCATATCCCGAGCAGATACAGCTCAGCTTATTAGTCTTGGAAAGGTTCCTATCTCCGCAACCCTTGAAATTCACCTAGCTGCCGCCGGTACACGCTCGCCACGGCTGCGCCGAAATGAGCCCGTTCGATTGATAGAGCCAGTACTGGCGGAGGCACAGATTTCCTACGACATCAAGGACAGAATCTGGGATGTACTGGAAAAGAAATCGTTGAGCTCGTCCTCAATGTACAGTCGACTACAGTCCGTGGAAATGGATGATTGTCTACGAGCATTCCTGTCAGAGTGCCTGCTCGCCGACGATGGCGGTCTTGTTCTTTAGAAAGGTACGTTGTAAGCGTTTCATGGTTAATCACCCTTAAGCTTGGCTCAACAGCGCGATCAGGCTTCGATCCGTCAAATGAATACTTGAGCACGCTCATGGTACCCGAGTAACCAGAAAGGTCCGGATTAAGCTGGCTCTTTGTGACATGGCTTGTTAGGATTGGCGTTTTTGCATGCTGACAGGGATAACCTACCAAGTCGCGGGTGGTGTGATGAGCAGCGTTCTTAGCAACGTCGGAGTGCTGCACCGTGAGCTTGGCAGCATTCGCACGCGGCTGAAGCTATTAGGAGGACGGATATATAGTCTCGAGTTAAGCAGGCTTACCAGGCACGATTCTGTATCTGGGGCAACCCCCGTATTTGTTCTTCTTGGCCATGCCTTCACACACTTGGCAGTATTGCGTGTCTGTCCCTCAGACCAGTCACCGCTGTCGACGGGACCTGTTCCAGACGTACCTACCCTAAAGCCATGGCATTCCAGGATCTTGGAAGCTTACAATCGACAGGTCTAAACCCCTTGAAAATATTATTGGAAGACTCCGTCTAGAAGCTAGTGTATTTGAATTATCGTGATATCAGATACTCCATTTACTATTGTTCACAGAAGACGTGCGCAGAACTTGGTGGTCGTCTCAATTGTTTCTTTTTCTTGGACATGTGAAGTAGCAGTCAGCTCAACAATTTGACCAATGCCGACTGCAAAACCTGAGTCCCTACAATCTATCGTTCTGGCTTCGGAGAAAATTTGGTGTTAATGCCAAATCAGGCATTATACATCAGATGTGAACATCGACATATTGCATCACTAAAGCAATAAGAATGCCGCAATGCTAAGTGCCAGCGACTTCCTTGTCTAAGCCATCCTACCCTCCAGTACCTAACCTTGCGCCGCTAGAAACAGCATCACGAGTTTTGATGTCCAAGCTTAGGTTACAAACGAAACAATGGTGAGACCCCGTACCTCCAGAGGCACGTGCCAAAAAACGCCCAACGCATCGAATCAGCCTAGGACATTCCTCCTGTAGGCTATACGCGGGGTCATTGTTGAGTCAAGACTGAAATGTGCGAGAAGAAGCAACGGTGACGCGATGGCGCTATTACGGGTGTTCGGCTGTCTCACTCTGACGCGGCGAGCTGGAATGAGACGATGCCGGGAAGCGGCTGAGGATGTGAGACACCATGCACATGGCGCTGTCGCCGAAACGAGACGAGAAGTGCGTATTGTTTGGTGTTTCTTTCCAAGGGGCTTGATTGATCTGGACCTTGATTGTGATGAGGGCTGATGCAAGACATTGTCACTCGTATGTCAAGCCATATCCATTATGCAAGGCCAGGTAATCAAATCGAAGGAAGCAGCATGAGTAAGGCGACACAGGAAAAAACCTAACTTGATGAAGCATCGCCACAAATACGTTCAGCGCATGGGTTCGGCTCCCATCATCCCATGTGCGTGTATTGCTGACATGCATATGCTCGGATAGGATGTATTGCGTGGTGGATTGCGTCCGGTTGTGGACTAACAGGATGACAGGCGAGGCTCTGTCAGTCCATACCCGGCACACGATGGCTGAGTTGGGACTCAAGTTACGGAATTCAACGCGGCTGCGAAGACAGTGTGCATCCCCACATCCTCAAAAGGGTTTTGCAAGGCTGACGGAAGAGAGACTGATAACCCGCTTAGCCGGCTCACGCCGTTTCTTACAGCCAACTTTATCGCGCTCCATCGTGATTTGCGAGGAAGCGGTAAGGATGAGCCTGGTCATTCGCTTGAAGTGTGGTGAATCTTGCAGCCCTGTCCCAGCTATCAAGTGCTCCACGTAGCAAAAGGGGTCAGAACAGACAGTGGGCACAACTCCGGCCTGGAAAAAGAGCAGAGCAGTGCGTTGCTGCTCCTGTACGTATTACGGAAAGCCGAGAGTGGTTTGTACACAAACGTAAGCTTAGCTGTGATGGTGGCATCCGAAGGCAACAGAGATTTGAAGCCAGATATCGCGAACTACAGCATCAGCGGTGTCCAAAGCCGTTCACATCCCGACCGCCAAGCCCCGTCGGCCAGGCATTCGACAGTGGAGACCGGCGGATGGGCGTGATCTGGAGTGGACGCCTTGATCGCTTCTGAACGTGACCGGAAAGGGTGCTGAAACTCAACAAGAGCGCGGAACTCAGTAGGGTGGATTTGCCGGGTCAAGTGGCTGATCTAGGCTGTGCGAGTGGCAGTGATGGGATGGGCATCATAGCGCGAAAGAACAGGAGTCAGGCCCTTGGATGTGTGCTACGCGAAGGGTGTTTGTGTGTTTGTATGTCTGTGCATTTGTGCTCAGGTTCAGGTAGGCTGTGCCAGAGGCTCTCAGGTGCCCTTCTCCTCTCCGCGACTAGTGGACGGACGAACGGTGTGTGCTGCATTCCAGACCTGGATCCGATTACGTTGGCCATTGTGAAAACCTGCCATGAGAGTTTGCACCGGACCCAGTGCAGCCGGTATGTGTTTCGTCGCTGCTGAGGAGTATAGTGACGCGGTCAACGCGCCTGTGCTTGAGATGTCTCTGGGTCTCTGGAGATGCGCGAAAACTGGGAACGACCTTGTGAGGATCTCTTGAGAGGATCATCGTGCATGTGGAGGGATCCGGCGGGACGAAGGTGCAGCAATTTCGCTGCTGACTTTGCAGAGGACGGATGAAGGAGATCAAGGGGACGGCGATGATGAGGGAGCTTCACCCCAATCAGAGGTTGCAGGAGTTTGATTAGGGTCCACTCCGTATGGCACGGTTGAACTCCACAACAAGGGCCATTGTGGTGAGGTGGTACCTCTGAGTCAGCAGCCATGGCATGTATTAGAAAGGTACCTGGCTCTCCAGCCCCAGCCAGTGTTCCTGAGAAGGATGCAACCCTCAGCATCGTCAAGCACCTTGTTCCTGGACGGGGCCACTGTTTGCCGCTCCACCACGGATGCAGGCCTGCAAGCTGCAGAGTTGCAATGCTGCACGGCGCCAGGATGCAGATGCTCCGACCAAGAGCCAGCGAGCGGCAGAGAGAGAAAGAGTACAGCCAGATGATCAATGTGGTGTGATTGCCCCTTTCCTCCCGCTCACTTTAATCTGCTGATAAGGTAACGAGTCTGGGGCGGGGGTCTGTGCATGGGCGACTGTTGACTCGAACCACAACCTCTCACCAGATGCAATTTCCGGACCACTCTTGCGCTTACTCGTAGAAGAGGCAGCGCCCGACGTTGGCTTTAATCTGGTAGCACGATACTTGCTCGCGCCAGCCATCGCATGAGCGGTCTACCTGTACCACTCCATCTGGCGACGGTGGCTCACTCTCGCGCAACACGGCTTGGCCTGGCTCCATTGTTGTGTGCTACACCCACGAGGTTCATCGGAGGCGCATCTGTCTGTGCCGGTCGTTGTGGGATTGCTAATGGTGATTTTACGCGCCCTCAATCTCGTGTTCAATGGCGAATACCAACGCGCGATTCCAGAAAACAATGCATGCTTCTGAGCGTGCTGGGCTGGGGCTGGAGCGATGGACGCAGTCTGTTCAGCATTCCAGAAAATCTCGCGACTGAGCCCTCGGTAGCAGCTTGAGACATAATGTCGATTGTGGCGGCAGCTCATGACGGCAAAGACCGTTAGCACTGATTCTGCATTGACGCCGCGACCCGAAGCAGTAGTGAAATGGCGATCATCTTCTCCGGCCTGTTTAGTGGAGAGCCGCTGTGGGATACAGGCTCGTAGCGTTTTGGTGCGCTTGAATCATTTCCTGGGCGTTTGGCCTAGTGGCTTTGGGGGGTAGCAGTACACCGTTGTTTCAGGCCAGGCAGGTGCACCGCTGACAGCGCGACAATTGATCGAGGTCGCTGCTTTTTACCAGTATTTCTGCCACTGACAGCTATGCTTCCGGACCCACTCTGTCCCTTTTATAGACCACCCCCGCTTTTGGTCTGCTCAGGTACCGGCGGCCTAGTGAAGGAGAAGGGGCGCGTACCTGAGCCCAAGCTTGAGCCTGAACCCGGATTGCTGGTAGTGCAAACTGTTAGTGGCGTGGTGTATCGCGTCCGCGAGCACTAACAGGGACCCAGCCCCTGCGCCCACCCACCCTACTCTAGTCGTGTCCACGCCGCATGGCATTCAATATCTCTCCCTCCCTGCTCGTTCTCCATTCTCTTCCCACCCCTCTTATTCACCTCCACAACGCATCGTATCCCTGTCGTTTGCTGCGTTGCACCCTTGTCTGTTCCTTGTCTCTCCCCTGTCGCTCGTTTGTTCGGGGCTCTGCTCACTGTCTCTCATTCTGTCTGCACTGTCACCCTCCAACCCTTTCCCTTTTCTCTCTTCTCCCTCCTCCCCTCTGGCCTTCGCTGGCTTCTCTTGCTCTCGCTTTCCTTCCCTACCGACTGCCAACCCGACAAGCCCCCTTCTCAAGGCGAAAGTCGATCACTCCCCTTCACCTTCTCGACAACTTCCAAAGGGCTCGAAATCTTCGTTGGTTTCAGTCCGTTCAGCTCTCACTCTTCGATCCCGATCAAGAGACGACGACAACCCTGAAGCGAGTTTCGCGAACGACTGGATGTTCCTCGACCAGCCGTCCCAAATCCAATTCTCGACACCGTCCATCGGTTAGCCTCTCAGGGTTTCTCATCAGCTGCGACGAAGACGATCGGATCGATCTTTCGAATATTCACGGCATCCTTATCTGACGATTTGTCGTCAAGTCACTCATTTTACCAGCATATATGCACATCACAGCCTACGCATTCTACATTTAGAATGTAAGTTACGCTTTTCCTGGGGAGGGCTCGCGAAGTCGGCTTTGCGGCTACTTGAAACCTATCGCATTGTCGACTCTGTGACTGTCCCACTCGGACCTCTAGCTGGCCGAAGCGTTTGACGTTGAGACATTGGATCAAAGTTGCTGACAGTATTCCTAGATACACTCGTTGACACTCTTGTCAAGTACATTCGTTCTACACTATCCTGACAGTAAGCCACAAAGCACGTCAGGCACATGCCTCGTCAATGATCTAACACGCTGCTGTTAGTATAAAGAAACACAAAATCATGAGGACTCAGCCCTTGGTTTTGGCTTCGGCCTTGGCGTTGGTCGCCTCTGTGGCCTCTGCCGAGAACTTGAGGCCGCGTATCTACTACCCTCGCGCTATCAAGCGTCAGATCGGCAACATCACTTCCGACGAGCTCCCAGAGCCTGCTTCCACCACCACTATCGAGTCGTCCACCCGCCGCGGTCTCCTCGATGACCTGCTCGATGGTGTCATTGGGGGCGACTCCACTACAACCAGCAAGTCTCGCGCAACAAAGACCGACGACGATGATGACGATGACGATGACGATGAGACGAGCAAGGGCGGCATCATCATCGGGCCTACTGGCATCAAGATTCCGGGCCTCGAACCATCAACTAAGTCGTCTAGCAGCGAAGCCACGCCCACTCGTGAACCCAGCACGAGCTCAGAGTCGCCTTCCAAATCCTCCACCAAGTCTTCATCTGACGACGACGATGAAACCTCGAGCGCCAAATCCAGCTCGACCAAGCTGATCGACCTTGATCCCATCGTCACTGAGCTCCTCCCTGACCCGACGACAACCAACGCCACTGATGATGACACCCCGTCGTCCACTGCTACCAGCGGCTCTGGCAGCAGCTCCGTCGCGACCCCCAGCTCCAGCTCCAGCTCTGGTCTCATCGATGACCTCACCTCCATCCTGCCCCCAGCGACGACCGAGACCTCTGAGCCCGTCGAGACTTCCACCAGTGGCTCTGACGACGATGTCACCTCCAGCGCAACTTCCGACCCCGTGATCACGCCTACTCCTCTTCCCCCGCAGAGCTCCAGCGAGGTCCCAAGCAGCACCTCCGAGCTTCCTGAGGAATCGACCAGCTCCGGCCCTCCTTCTATCGACACGCCAACTGTGCCACCGACTCCCTCTCAATCCGAGACCAGCGAGGCCCCGGCTACCAACACGACCGACGTTGAGTCTAGTGCTGAGCCCACTGATATCGCTACCTCTGCCTCAGAGTCCGCTTCCGCTTCAGCCTCCGAGACCTCAGAGGATGATAAGCCTATCGCTACACCAACCTCAGCCGAGGAAACCGAGGCTCCCGCCACGACCTCTGAGGCTGCACCGACAACATTCACCAAGATCCCGCCAACCAAGAAGCCCGAGACCTCGGTTGCTGAACCAACGAAGACCGACAACCCTGAAGATGATTGGCTGCCCTCTACTATTGTGCAGGAAGCTACGAGCTTCAGCTTCACCCGCCCGACCGCTGAACCTACCGGGACTGCCACGTCAATCCCTAGCAACGTTCCCAAGGTCATCCTTTCCAACGAGCCTGAGGTGAAGCAGCCCGAAGACACCACCGCCATTCAGATTGGTTTCCTTTACCCGCTGAACTGGGGCTTTGTCTCCAAGAACACTGTCGCTGCTGCTCAACTCTTCAGGTACCTTCCTGAAGCCCTGGCTGATGCAGGCGGTTTCCCCGTCAAGAACGTCGTCGTTACCAAGCTCATCCCCATGGACACCAACTCCAAATGGGGCTTCACCACTACCATCGCCACCATGTGGTACCCCACCGCCAGCCTGGACGGTCTGCAGATGCAGCTGAACGCCGCTAACTCGAAGCTTTACAACAACGACAAGGCCATCATCAACTCTCTTACTGCGGTCATCAACAAGAACATCGATCTGTTCGGCAACATTGGCGCCGAGAACGGCAATGCCAACCCTGATGATGGGGACAGCGGCAACGGCAGTGACGACACCTTCGATGACAACGACAACAGCAGCACGACCGCTCAGGACAGAGCTCGCACCGCCGGTATTGCCGTCGGTGCGCTGTCCCTGGCTGGTCTCTACGGTGCTGCTATGTTCATTGTCGCTCGTCGTTACAAGCGCAAGCGCCAAGGTCACCAGCGCGCCAGCTCCCTCACCAGCTCCCAGGCCTCGTCCGAGATGCGTTACACTGGTGCTGGCAGCCCTGCACTGATGGGTGGTGCCCTCATGAGCCGCGATGTCTCTAGCTACGGTGGTCTTGCTGCCGGTGGCCGCGACAGCCACGGTAGTGGACACAGCGGTGCTGGTCACTCGGCCCGCACTGCCAACATCTCTGCCCCAGTCGCAACGGAGAACTCCCTCGGCTGGAACTAAGAAGCTCAATAGGCTCCAATGCTTTATGTTCATATGCCTTCTCCTCTCACTGCGCTGAGATGTACATGTCCCGGGTCGCTCCCAGCTTCCCCCGTTCTTGTCTCCTACCTTTAGCCCCTTTTCTTCATCATTTCTTGAACATCGGCACTTGATACCCCTTGGGAGGACAAGTTGATGATCGCTCAGCTGCCTTTTTCTTGGATCACCTCATCTTCTTGGATCTATCGCCCTTTTGGCTACCTTTGGCATACTATCTCGAGACGTCCTCAAGCAAAATACACTGAGCCTTTGACAAAATCTTGCTTCACCCCACGCACACTGCGCTCGTCCTTTCTCAGGTCTTAATCATTGATAAGGACCTACGGATTGAAGCGGGCGCGATGAGTTCTTTTCACCTGGCATAGACTTGGAGCGACCTGATATCGATCCAACCAACACCTGTTTGATTCTTATCTTATTGCTTCTCTCTTACATCTTCTTGGGATAAACATTATTACCCCTTGACGTTGCATTATTATTCCCTTACTCGTCTGACTTTTGCGTTGCCGAGCTCTTCTTCTCATATTCACCATAAATTTCAGAGCAGCGTCGTCCTTTGTATGTGGGAGAAGAGGAAATGTGGTTGAGGTTTCGTGGCGGGGACGGGGTGAGGATGAGATCGCTTCGCAGTGTCATGATTGACGTAGGAAGCTCTCAGATGAGACTAACCGGAGTCTCGCTGTCTAGCCTGCCTTCTCTATCATGTTATGTAGGGAAGAGATAACTATGCTTTGTATATTCCATAGTATAGCAACCTAAACGATCTCTACGAACATGCTCCATTACCTGTGACTTGGTGTGTTGTATCTGGATGGCGCGACGTGTACCTGCAGGTTTGGAAGCCAGGGATGTTGTATCTCATGACATGCTTCACGCTGTGGTGCAGGAAATATTGAGATCATTCAATTTTGACAGTTTGCGGTCTACGTAAAAAACAGCAACGCCATACTCCAGTCCCCCAAAACACCAAGCAGAGACAATGATAATGACCTTAACAGATATCGAGAACGTGAGACACGAGCTTATCAGCTTGCAAACAAAAGTAAATAAGAAAAGGAAATCCCAGAGACAACGACAAGATCATTCGGGGTTTATGCGTCCTGCCTCTCACATGATCGCCTTATCGGCGCTTGCCTCCTTCTGCTTCTTCTTTTCACTGTCCTTCTTGCCAGAAGATGAGGACGATGATTTCTTGCTCAGCTTGCCGACGAGCTGCGTTGCAGTGTTGGCAACCTGCTGTGCGAGGGCCTGCAGCCTGCTCTCCTTGAGCACGGCGGTGTCGTAGAAGACGAGGATGTCAACCTCCTCATCGCGAATGATGTACTGGAGGACGAGCGGGTAGCTGAAGTAGCTCTGCATGCCCTTCTCCATCTTGCGGCCTCCATCCTCGCCGTCGCGGGGTTCAAGGACCGCGTTGGCGGTGCCGTCAGCGTCTTCCATGATGGAGTCGGTCTGCACGACGAGAAGGCTGGAAAAGTCACAGGCCTCGCGGGCATCTTCGCTGACGCGTGAGATGTTACTGAGGCCGAATTGTTCGTATGGGACCATGTCTGAGGCCTGGCGCTGGACTGACTGAAGGAACTTGCCTACACCGTTCTTGCTGTTGATCTTAATGCGAACAGGAACGGTGGCGATGACAGGGCCAGGCATGGTCTCCAGACCGGGCACGGGAGCGTTGCGACCGGAGATGGTTGTACCAAAGCAAATGTCTTCAGTGTTGGAGTAGCGGGCGAGGACCATGGCCCATGCCGCGCGGAGGACTGTGGCACGGGTGATAGAGGTGTTCGTGGTTTTGGGGAAGGGGATGGTCTTCTCGATCACACCGGTAGAACCCTTGGGGCCGGTCGAGGGCTGGCTGCCACTTGTAGGGGGGAAGGAGGCCTTCTTGGAACCCGCGAGAGCCTTCTTCCAGAAATTGACGGTGGTGTCGTGGTCTGTGTCAACAACGTGCTTGATGAAGCCTGCGTATGGGGCAAGAGGCGCGCACTCGGTCGACTTGTACAAGCTGGCTAGGGTGCTGAGCACGAGACCCACGCTCCAGCCATCAAAGACGGAGTGGTGGGACACCCAGGAGAAGTAACTGCTGCCATCGCTGTTCTTGATGATGGCTTGACGGTTGAGAGGAGTGCCATACGTCATCTCGTACTTTTGCGCTGCATCTTCGAAGTCTCGGACACTCTGACCGGTCGTGTCCTCCCACTGAATGGCGTCCTTGAGTTGCACCTGAATGGCCTTGTTGTCGAGATCAATGATCCGGGTGCGGATGTTGGGGCATGTCTCCCGAGTGCGTTCCCAAGCATCCTTCAGCTGATCAATGTCGATGTGATCAGGGATGCGGAAAATGAACTTGGCAATGTACGAGCCGGGCTGCTTGACGGAAAGCGCCATGAGGCCAGACTGCATGCCGGTCGTTGGGAAGGCATCCTCAATGAGGTCAGCATCAGTGATGCCGCACTGAGTCTCGACCTCGTCTTTGAGCTTGTCGAGCGCATTGTCATCAAGCATGCTGAATGGCTCAATCTCGATCGCTTCCTCGTGCTCAGTCGTATTCACCTTTGCGGCCAGGGTGGACAGCTTAGCATCATCGAAAACCATGGCGGCACTGAGGTTGATACCCTGGGATTGAGCCAGGCTCACAAGTCGGATGGCGGTGATAGAGTCACCGCCGATACGTAGGAAATTGTCGTTACGGCCGATCGTGTCCGGCATCACTCCGAGTACGGATGACCACAGAGATCGTAGCTTCAGTTCCATTTCGGTCTTGGGCGGGGACCTTGACTTGACCTCAAGAGAGTATTGCAGGAGCTGCTCGCTGGTCAGGTTCAGCGCGAAAGCGTGCAGCTTCTTGCGGTCGATCTTGAGGGCGGTGCTGTGGGGTACGGTCCTGAGAGGCATCAAGAGCGACGGCACCATGTAGGCAGGCAGCGTCTCTTTCAACTCCTCGGAGATGTGTGTCAGAACTTTGCGCATGACATCGTCCATGGGAAGTAGCATATCTGCCTCGTCGATGGCTCCTTCGGGATCGCTGCCCTTGAAATCAACGAAACCAATGAGGATCTGGCGAGACTCGGTCTTGAGGATATCTGCAGCAGCGTGATCGATGTCGCCTGTGCATTTCTCCATGGCTGCCTCGACCTCTGCGAGCTCCATGCGCTGACCACGGACCTTAACTTGACCATCCCTGCGGCCGAAGCAAGCAACAGATCCATCGGCGTTGTATCTTACCAGATCTCCAGTCCTGTAGAAGCGAGCCGGGGTTTCGGATGCGTCAAGCCAGTCTACCTTGTCGGCAAAAGCTTTGTCAGTGGCCTCTGGCATGTTGAGATAGCCATTGGCGACAGTATGACCCTGGATAACAAGCTCGCCAATGCAGCCGATCGGGGTCAGAACATTGATGTTGTCGGGCTCTGTAATCCAAAGACGGTTGCCCAGACCAGTGCCGATGGTACCCGCTCTCTCATCCCTATCTGCGTAGCGATGAAGAGTGGCGAAGATAGTCGTCTCGGTTGGGCCGTAGACGTTGTGGAGCGATTCGACGTGGTCGAACCAGGCTTTGACGTTGTCTGGACCGACAGGCTCACCGCCGATAAGAAGCTTCTTGACAGTGGGAATCGAACCAGGAGTGAGCGTTCTCAAGAAGGATGGCGTCACGAAAAGGAGGTTTGTTTCGGAGCGGTTGATGAAGTCGGCAGTGGACTGAAGGCGCTCCTTGTCCGTCGGGACGCAAGTGGTACCGCCAAACAGCAGCGTGGTGAACATCTCAGCAAGGTTGCCGTCGAAGACGTAAGCGGAGAACTGCAGCCAGCGGGTGGTCTCACACATCTCCATGATCTCTCCATGGGCTTGCAAGGCGGTAGCGAACTGGCGGTGGTTGATGTGCACGCCCTTCGGCTTACCGGTAGAGCCTGAGGTGAAGATGAAGTAGGCATCGTCATCTGGTGTGACGCGCAAGGGCGGTTGACTGCTCTCGAGCTTCTCGAGCTCCGGGAGCAGGGCAGGAGACAGCTCGATGAGATTGCCAACCATGTCCAAAGAATCAGCCTTAGTCTCGGGGGAGACGACCATGAAGTCAGCAGAGACATCTTCGGCAATACCCTGGCGACGGTCCTTGGGATGAGCTGGATCCAATGGGATAAAAGCACCTCCAGCCTTCATTATTCCCATAAAAGCAACGATTGCCCAGCGAGACTTCTCAAAGCAGAGAGGCACGCGGCTGCCTCGTTTGACTCCGCGTCCCACAAGGTAATGGGCAAATTGGTTGGCGAGGCGGTCCAGTTCAATGTGAGTCCAGACGCCCTCGGTAGTCCAAACGGCTTCGCTATCGGGGGTTTTGGCTGCTTGCTTCGCAAGAAGATCTGGCACGGTAGATTCGACTAAGGCGAGCTCGGAATTCCATGCCTTGGCCTGCTCCAGATCCCAAGGGCCAGCGAGTGAGACGGAGCTAAGAGCCTTGTCATCCTCAGACAGGAGCTGCTGAATCACATGGTCCATCTGCCTAGACATAGCAGCCAGCTGGCTCTCGCTTACCGCGGCCGAGTGATAGGTGAACTCAAGGTCAACACGGTCGTCGAAAAGGATTGCCTGGAGCACGAGTGGGTAGCTGAAGTATCCTGCTAGTGACTCTTTGATGCTGAACTTGTCTGAGCTTGGGACAGCCAGCACGCCTGTCTGGTCATCAGTCTCGACGACATGCATCTTGAGACCTGGCTGGACCAGCATCAGGCTGGAGAACCTGCTAGCATCCTTTGCATCTTCGCCGAGCTTGGCGATGTTCTGCAGACCATACTGCTCGTAAGGAACCATGTCTGTCGCTTGCTGTTGCATGTCTGCCAAGAAAGACGAGACAGGCCGCTCCATGTCAAGGCGAACCCTGATAGGAACAGTAGCGATAGTAGGGCCAGGCATGTTCTCAATGCCAGGCACAGCAGCTTGACGGCCAGACGTGGAGGCACCGAAACAGATGTCATCAGTCTCGCTGTAACGAGCAAGAACAAGGGCCCAAGCCGCCTTGACGACAGTAGCCTTTGTGATGGACGTCTGTTTCGACTCAGGGAAGCGCACACTCCAGTCGAACCCGAGGCTTCTGGACTTCTCGTTATCAGCAGGATCCTCGGGGAAGCTAGCCTTCCTCGCGTCGTGCAGCTGGTCCTTCCAGTAGTCAGTGGCAGCATCCCAGTCGAGTGCAGTGGTGTAGTTGGCAAAGTTGGCATATCGCTCCAAGGAGGGCACCTCCGTCTCGTTGTAGACTTGCTTGAGGGTTTCATTGACGAGTCGCATCGACCAGCCGTCAAAGACGGAGTGATGGATGATGTTGACGAAGTAGTTCTCATCACCGTCTCGAACCAAGGCGAAGCGGCTGAGCGATTCCCCGATGCCGACCTCGGCGTTTGAGGTTTCTTCCATGAAGGCTCGAAGGCCCTTTCCAGTCGTCACCCAGTTCAAGTCGTCCTTAATCACGACTTGATAGGTGGCGTGCTTGAACTCAATAAGCCTGGTACGCATGTTTGTGCAAAGTTGGCAAGTCTTCTCCCAAGCAGACTTGAAACGGGCAAGGTCGATGTAATCAGGAATGCGGTAGACGTGCTTTGCGATGTACGATCCTGGCTGCTTCGCGGCCAGCGACATCAGACCTTCCTGCATGAACGAAGCTGGGTAGATATCATCGAACTCAGCATCATCGCTCAAGTCGCATTGCCTCCGAGCCTCAATCATGATGGCATCGAGTTCACCGTCTGGCACGAGACCGAACGGCTCAGTTGCGTAAGACTCGCGTTCCTCGTCGCGCGAATCCACAGCAATGGCCATCTGGCACAGGCGTGGGTGCTCAAAGATCTCACCCACAGTAAGAGAGACATTGTGCTTGTGAGCCAGAGTGACAAGTTGAATGGCGCTGAGCGAGTCTCCACCGATGCGCAGGAAGCTGTCGTTCTTGCCAATCTCACCAGCATCGAGGTTGAGAACCTGGGCCCACAGATCACGCAGTTTGAACTCCATGGGGTCAGTCGGGGGCTCGCTGTGAGTCTCCTCTGTCGCGAACAACTGGCGCTCTGTCACGGAAGCCTGGCTAGCCAGCTTAACAAGGGCACGTCGATCGACCTTGCCAGATGTTGTCTTCTCAGGCTTGCCATGGAAGATGAGGTAGTTGGATGGTACCATGTAAGACGGCAGGACTTCGTTGAGGTTGGCATCGAGGTCGGCAATGAGGCTACAGGCCTCATTGGACAAGGTCCCAGCAAGATGTGCGGTCTCGTACAGAGCAGAATTCGGACCGGAGGTGTACCATAGAAGAGCCATGAGGAGCTCTTTGTCATTCTCGTCTTTGACGATCTCTACGATGCTGCCAATATCACCGGGCACGAAGTCATGGACCCTGGACTCAATCTCGCCGAGCTCAATGCGCTGTCCATGAAGCTTGACTTGAGTATCCTTGCGACCCATGTACTCAAAGGTGCCGTCTTCGTTGCGGCGGACGAGATCACCGGTACGGTAGGCTCGAGATGAGCTGCTACCAGGGAACCAGCTTGCATCCTCGATCCAGACGTCTGCAGTGCCCTCAGGGTTGTTGAGGTAGCCCTTGGCCAGCAAAGGTCCCTGGATAAGGAGCTCACCAACGCAGCCAACAGGAACAAGGCACTTGGGGTTCTCTGGCTCGGTCACCCAGAAAGCACTCGAAAGGGGCACACCAATGTTGTTGGGCTTGCCCTCGTCAAGTTTGTCCTTCCAAGCACAAATGGATGACTCTGCAGGGCCGTAAAGACCATGAAGGCTGACCGTGCCCCTCCATTTGTCGACGACCTGCTTCGTGGGAGCCTCTCCGCCGAGCCCAACGAACTTGAGGTCGGGCACCTGAGAAGGCTCAAGCAAGTCGGCAACGGTGGGTGTGAGGAAAGCCCAGTTGGCCTTGAGACGATTGAATGCACCGGCGAGATCATTGACCCGGTCGTGCTCGGATGGAATGCACAGGCAGGCACCGCGCGTTAGAGATACCAGTACATCAAGAACACCAACGTCGAAAGTGTAAGCCGAGAAAGCAAACACTCTAGTACCAGGACCAATGCCAGTATCAGCACCGTAAGCATCGGATGACGAGCAGATAGCCTTGTGATCATGTACAACACCCTTGGGCTTTCCTGTGCTGCCAGATGTGTAGATGACGAAGCTGAGGTTGGATGGACTTGTGGCAGACCTGACAGGCTCGCTTGCCTCAGGCAGACTCTTCAGAATATCCTCACTCACAGAGAAGGTCTGAAGACCCAGGTCCTTGATCATCTGCTCAGTTTCTGGAGAGGTGATGACAAGTTTTGCCTGCGTGTCTTCAAGGATGCCCTGCAGTCGAGCAGCCGGCGCCTTCGGGTCCAGAGGTACGAATGCGCCACCTGCAATCTCGATGGCGACCATCGTGACAGCTGCCCAAGTCGACTTGGGGAAGCAGAACGGGACAAGAACGTCGGGTCCGACACCGAGCTCTTGCAACTTGACGGCGAGCCGCGACGCGTATAAGCCCAGCTGAGCGTAAGAGAGCTCTCCATCCCAGGCACTGATAGCGGCATCCTCAGGCCGCGTGTCGATCTGCTTCTGAATCATCCAATGGGCACATGATTCTGTGGCAGATCTGAGGCGCGAGCTGGAGAGCGCGTGCTCGATGTCCCAGTCACCGACGAGGGAGACATCGCCAGTGAAAGTCTTCTCCTGCACCTCCTTGGTCAGAAGTTGGTGAACGACATGCTCAAATTGGTTCGAAACGGCGTCAAGACGCTGCTTGTTAAGCACTGTGGAGTTGTAGAACAGCTGCAAATCCACATGATCGTCGAACATATTGCACAACAGCACGATGGGATAGTTGAAGTAGTTATGCATGGACTCAAGAGTCAGTGACATCTCTTCGCGGTTGTTCTTCAGAACTGCTTCAGTCGAGCCATCTGTGTCAGCCCAGAATTGCCTGGTGGGCTGAATCACCAGCAGACTCGTGAAGTCGCAAGCTGTCTTTGCGTCAGGGCTCAATCGTGAAATGTTTTGCAGGCCAAACTGCTCATGAAGAATCATGTCAGAAGCCTGAGATTGAATTGCCTGGAGATATTGTTGCACAGTCTGTTGGCGGTCAAATTGCACTCGAACAGGTACTGTAGCGATGGCGGGACCTGCCATGGTCTCAAGACCAGGAACCGGGGCGTTACGACCAGAGACAGTGGTTCCAAAGCAGATGTCATCGGTGTCTGAGTAGCGAGACAGAAGCATAGCCCAAGCGGCACGCACAATTGTTGCTTTGGTGATAGAAGTGTCGGCAGCCTGTGGAAGATCAACAGTCTTCTCGATGCAGCGGAATGCAGCAGCGGACTCGGAAGGCAGAGCTCGAGGTGGGAACTTTGGCTGTTGAGCGCCTTGAAGCTGCGCCTGCCAGAAGTCTGAGGCCGCAACAGGATCAAGACTCTCGGTAAACTGAATAAAGCCCGAGTATGGCTTCGACACGGGGAACTCCAGGTCCCAGTATGCGCTATGCAGCGTGTCGTGGATGATGCGTAGCGTCCAGCCATCAACAACTGAGTGGTGGATGACCCAAACAAAGTAGTTGTCTCCGCTTGGGTCGTTTACAAGAGCATATCGCACGAGGCGAGAGCCATAGGTCATCTCGTAGTCGTCGGCGACCTTCATAAAGCTGCGCAGGTCCATACCCTCAGTTGGTTCCCAATAAGGCTCATCCTTCACGAGAGCGTTCAAGGATGTCTCATCCACGCGCACAATCCTCGTGTGCATGTTGCCAAGCTGTTGGAGGGTCTTCTCCCAGGCCGCCTTGAAGCGAGTGATCTCGATGTACTCAGGGACCTTGTTGAAATACTGTGTGATATAGGCTCCCTTCTGTTTGACAGTGAGTGCCATCAGACCCTCCTGAAGCGCTGTGCAGGGGTAGGCGTCGTAGATCTCCTGCTTGTCAGCCAGACCGCACTGTTCCCGCACCTCATCGCTCAAGACTCGTCCGTGCATATGGTCATCAAGCAGCTCGAAAGGCGCAAGATCTTGTTTGGGTGCTGCGGATACGTCGACCTCGCGAGCCTTGGCTGCGACAGCGATCAGGCGGGGGTCATCGAAGATGTCCTTGACTGTGATCTCGATGCCCTCGTCGCGCGCTTGGGTCACGAAGTAGATAGCTGCGATGGAATCACCGCCGATGCGCAGGAAGCTATCATCGCGACCGATCGAATCTCTCGAGATGTTGAGAACCTCGGCCCAGAGTGACTGTAGTCGCTTTTCCATGTCGGTCTCAGGCGCACGTTTCTCGCCATCAGCCAGGCCGTACTTGTTGATGTCTTCCTGACTCAGACTCTGTGTAACTCTTTGCAGGCTCTTCCTATCAAGCTTTGTTGAGGTGATGAAAGGCATGAACTTGCATGGGATATACATGGTTGGTACCATGTAGCGGGGAAGAGCAACGCTGATCTTGCTGAGAAGAGCATTCAAGCGGCCTTGAAGGTCCGGAGTAATGGGTTCGAAGACTTCATCATCGCTGTACGTTCCTGCAGTACGCGACTCCGAACCGAAGAAGAGGTATGCCACCAGAGTCGCGCCAGCATCTGAGCGGAAGACATCCACGGCTACTTGGTGAAGACCATCGATACCAGCACGGACGTGATGCTCAACTTCACCAAGCTCAACGCGCAGACCACGGATCTTGACCTGAGTATCCTTTCGCGCACCGAATTCGATAGTTCCATCTGCATTGTAGAAGCATAGGTCGCCAGACTTGTAGAAGCGGTCCCAGCCGACCTCCTTACGGCGAGGGGTCCACTCTGGCAGCTCTGTGATAGTTGCAGCTGCTGTGCGCTCCGGGTCGGTGAGATACTCGCGGAGGACAGCGGGACCCTGGACCATTACCTCGCCCATTGTGCCGATCGGAGCAAGTCGAGAAGGATCGTCTGGATCCACGATCCAGCAGTTGCAGGCAATTGGGGTACCAACTGTGATCGAGGACTCATTGAAGTCGGTCCACTCGTGAAGTGTTGCGAAGCAGCAGACCTCCGCCGGACCCCAACCGTTAATAAGTCTGGCCTTGCCGAACCACATCTCGAAGACGTCACGACCGACAGCCTCTCCTGCAAACAAAAGGAGCTCAACACTAGGGTAATCCTCAGGCTTAAGGGTCCTTGCAAATGCCGGCGTCATAAAGAGCCAATTGATGTTGTTGTCACGAACGAACTCCTTCAAGCCGTTCATTCTCGTGTGTTCTGATGGCACGTGAATGCAGGCACCCGAGATGAGAGGGGCGAGAGTCTCGACAACAGACATATCGAAGACATACGACGCAAACTGAAGAGACCTAACCTCGGGAGTGATGCGGAGGCGCTTCCGAATGCAGTTCTGCATGGTCATGACACCACCATGCTCCATCACAAAGCCCTTGGGGGTTCCCGTACTTCCGGAAGTGAAGAGCACATAGACGGCGTTACGAGGTGTAACTCCGGTCTGAGGGGTCGTCTCACTATGCTCCTCGTTGGTCTTCAGCCTCTCGTCCAGCTCAGGCGTGACTTCGATGACATTTGCGACAATTCGGCGACTCATGTCAGCTGTCGAGGAGCCGACAAGGGCAAGTGAAGCTCGCGACTTCTCGACCACCTGTTTCTGGCGTTGTTCGGGATGAGAAGGATCTAGGGGAACCCAAGCGCCGCCGGCTTTGTTGATGGCCAAGATCGAGACCACATACCACGCTGACTTCTCGAAGCAGACATGTACCAGGTCATCTGGCTTGACACCAAATTCATTGACGAGATGGTGTGCAAGGCGGTTTGCGGCCCGGTTGAGTTCGGCATACGTGAAAGAGGCATCCCATCCCTTCACAGCCATAGCATCCGGCTGCTCGGCTGCCTTCTGCTCAATCAGATCGTGGAAACAGGCGTCGATGATATCAGGATCCTCAGGGTTGAGCTTGGTGGCCTTCTCCAAGTCCCATGAGGAAGCGGTCGTGACGCTCGCAAGCGCTTTGTCCTTCAAAGTGGCCAGCTGCTGGACAACGTGGTTGAATTGCTCAGACATAGCAAGGAGCTGCTCCTCCGCGAGGATGTTCATGTCGTAGGTGATGACGAGCTCGACAGCATCCTCGATCATCGAAAGTTGGACAACGAGGGGGTAGTTGAAGTAGTTCTGCATGCCTTCCTCAGATGCGAGGATATCAGATCCTTGCGAGACAAAAACTCCGTCGTTCGAGTCATCAAGGCCTGCAATCTGCTCGAATGGCTGAATGACCAGCAAACTGGAAAACTCGCAGGCATCGGCAGCGTCAGGGCCGAGCTTCATAATGTTTTGCAGACCGTACTGTTCAAATGTGACAGTCTGCAGAGCTTGGTTTTGCACGTCTGCGAGGAAATCTGGGATCTTCTTGTCCTGGTCAAGAACAATTCTTGCAGGCACAGTAGCGACAACTGGACCGGTCATAGATCGGAGTCCCGGAACAGGTGCATTTCGGCCGGAGAGTGTTGTGCCGAAGCAAATGTCGTTGGTGTCGCAGTACCGCGCAAGAACAATCGCCCATGCTGCTCTCAAAACAGTGGCCTTTGTGATGGAGTTCTCAAGCTTGTGCTTGAAGTCGATAGTATGGGTGATGACGCGGGTTTGCTTCTCCTCGCGGCCTCGGGCAGCACGTGCGGAAGGGAAAGTCGCACGCTGGGCGGACTGAAGCTGAGTCGACCAGAAGTCCGCAGCGGCGTCGTTGTTGAGGTTCATGACATGCTTGATGAACGCATTGTAAGGCTTGATGGGGGAAATTTCGTGCTTGAGGTAGTTCTTAGTGAGGAGATCCATGATCAGTCCGTGGGTCCAGCCATCGAAGACTGCATGGTGCACGACCCAGATGAAGTATCGCTTGCCATCGGTATCCGTCACGGTGGCGTAGCGACACATCCTGGTGCCGAAGGTCATCTCGACCTGCTGCATGTGGCGGATAGCTTGCTTCAGATCCAGCCCGTCTGTATCCTCCCAGCTGACCTCTTCATCAATCTTCGCCTGCAAAGTCTTTCCCTTAACCATAACAATGCGAGTGCGCAGGTTCTCGCAAAGAGGGAGAGTTTGAGCCCAAGCTTCCCTTAGGCGCTCGATATCGACATTTGGGTCGAGCTCGTAAATGTTCTTGTGGATGTAGGAGCCAGGCTGCTTCACGGCAAGGGCCATGAGACCTTCCTGGAGGGCGGTACAGGGATAAACATCTTCGACTGTGTGGTTCTCCGGGAGGTTACACTGTTTGCGGACTTCGTCGGAAGCTGTGGTGGCATCGAGGTTGCCGAGAAGCTCGAAAGGCCTCACGTCGAATGATTGTGCGGTCTGACTGGATCCGTCGTCAGACATGCTGTTCTTGTCCGCCGTGGCAGCCAGTTCGGCCAATGTGTAGTTGCCGAGGATATCTTTGACTTCGAGGAATATGTTGCGTTCTAAACAGCTCGACATGATCTCAATGGCCGAGATGGAGTCGCCTCCCTGGTGAACGAACGATTTCGAAGTGGAGATTTGTGAAAGAGACTTGTCAAGAACATCGGCCACGATCTTCCTTATTGTTGTCGCTGTGGGCGCGTCGCTGCCTTCTGAAGTCTCTCCCATGAGCTGCTGTCGCAGCGCCCGCGCGTCGACATTACCAGCATCGTCTGTTGGAAGAGTAGGAAGAACCACCCATTTCTTGGGGATTTGGGATTTGAGATCTGTGCCATCCAGCTTCTTGCGAAGAGTTTTGCGGATTGCCTTTACGGCCGAGGTCTCTGATGCGCCATCGCTGTCCTTGTAGGACAAGGCTACCGCCCAGTCTGGCTTATCAGTGCCCGATGACAAGTCGACGAAGGTGGCCTGCTGAACATCGTCATTCTGGAGCAAAATCTGCTCGGCCTCGTGCCACTTGTTGCTGGTAGCGGAGTCCATGTCGACCAATGTTCAATGTTGCTATATGGGCTGGACTTGTAGCTAAAGCGAAGTACAGAAAGATGATGGATTACGTCTGGGTATCGTATGTGGTATCAAGTGAAGGCGTCGTGAAAGGCAATGTTGGTCGAATGAGAGATACCGCGAGGCAGCAAGCGCAAGTGCTTGAAGCGCTGGTGATGATCGGCAAGATGTTGGATTGGATTATCGTACAGTGAATTGAGTTGAGTATCGAAGAAGGCTGAATGGGAGACCATATTCGATAAACTCCATGCCACCCTGGTAGCATAAGCTTCCCCGTCGAGCCGGCCAGGATCGGCATGATGGCATGGCCGCAGCTCATCGCGTGTCATCGCGCGGGTAGAGTGCAATAGAGATCCCCAGCTCCAGGGCCAGGGAGGCCCCGCGCTCAGGCACAGGCACGGCATGTGGATCTTCAACGTGCTCAGCTTGCAGAGCAGGGTCGTTTCTTGGGTGGTAATGAAGGGGGGTGGGTGCCTTGAGGGGTGCAAACAAGGCTGGCTGGCTGATGAAGATGGTGGTGATAGCTGAGGTGAGAGTGTGGTGGCACCGTGCGCACTGTGCTGTGTTTGCAGGCTGTAGCATGAGTTGTGATGCACGTAACCTCACTTGAAGGAAGACTCGACCCCAAGACTTCACAACTTGACTTCCTCGCGTTTCTGGTATCGATCATCTTCAATTTCTAGAACGAGGGTGGCACGGTATCCCTAAGTGAATTATCGGTACAAAGCCGCAACCCGCGCGTCGAGATACAACAGACGCGTCGTGAACCCTTTCAGATGACGTCTGGGTGTGTCGAACAGCTCCCAGCCAGAATGCGGATCGCGCTTACGCCCATCAACCATGTTAGGTGCACTGATGTCACTGGTTTGCCGGCCGTAGCACAATTGCCTGTTCATACAACGATTCAGACGAGCCGAGGAAGTAATACATCGACTACAGGACTTACTCCAAACGTTCTAATCGTGGAAGTCGCCAGGGTTGATCCGCCTGCCAACGCACGCCAAGTGGTGTAGGATTTGGAGGATCGGCACACCACCCCAGCCATTGCCTAGTGCAAACGGCAGCCACAGTGGACGTTATCGATCACAGTCCGACAAGGGGTGCCAATCACCTCGCCAGGTCAGTGTGAGCATCTGAACAGCCCACCTGCTTTGATTGTGCAGAGATCTGTTCCAGCTCTGTGACATCATCATACCGTCTTATACGGTGAGCTGACTATCGTGGGTCGAGGTCCCTAAATGAGATACCTAGGTACCTACCCGGGACCAGCTCTACTGGGTAGAATCATGAGCGACAACGGGAGGGCGGGCCTGTCAAGAACCTGTGGACGGCGATACGGTCAATGAAAAGTTCTTGCGTTGCTGACGGAGATCACGGGCTTGTAAATCATTGCCATAGCTCTTCTTTGCTGGCCTTACTGGATAATGTAGTGATCCCATCCCAACGACGCGTACCTTACCTCCAGAGCATTGAAATAATTCACAGACCCTCCGTGCATACGGGATCTCGCGGCCATATCGATTGCAGCACACCTATCCAGATATCGCATCACCTGAGCACCTAAAGATTATACAACTCAGAGCATGCCAAAAGACACAGGCCATGCATTAGCGACAAACAATGAGTTCACATAAAAGGCAAAAAAAGAAGTGCTCTCCCGCCGGGAATTGAACCCGGGTCTCAAGCGTGACAAGCTTGCATACTGACCACTATACTACGGAAGAATTGCGGCTGTTAACAGTCGCCGTAGTGGGTTGTGGCAGTCAGCTTCGTATTTTGTTATATACAGTACAAACAATGCTACTGAACTTGAGAGAAAATATTTTCTGGCTACCACCTACGCCTCATTGAAGCCTCGTGTGTTGTTTCCTTGTAGCTGTGCAGCCTTCGTCATCTTTCCTTGAGTCTATTCATTGCTTTCCCTATCGTTTCGTTCCTTTTCGTCAGCTACAGTCAGCCACCATCCAAAGATCGATGCCCTGCTTGACGACGGCGAATCTATTCTTGACGCCAACACTGGGCGACGGTCATTAGAAGTGTTGTTAGAAAGCGTTTACCTAGAGGATATTGTATAAGTACGAGGATGAAAACTTTAGCAGAGGTGATCGGCTGTACTCTGATACTAAGAAGCTTTAGTCTTGCTTACAGAGACTTCAGAGAGACTGCATACTCCTAAGCTGTAAATGTTTGTCTAGGCTGCCTACAAACTTCTACAGATCCTGCAAGGGATTTCAACTAGCTCTAAGAAGCTCTAGAGAGACCTGAACGTTTGAAGCAGAGGCTATAGGCGGTATTTAAAGCTCTTTTCAACAACTGTAGTATATGATAATACATGATTATTGACATAAGACGTCAACAAGATGATATCGATGACGTTTATCTCAGACTTTGGTCAGTTGCTTCAATTCTCGCATTTCAAGATACAACGTGCTTTCGCCTTTGACTTATCCGTCATGCCAATCTCGCTATTCTGAAAAATAAGCTTTTCTTACTGAGATGATATCTCAGACTCTGAAGCGTTCATGAACTTCCTCCGTCCTAGGCTCTAGCGTGTAAACTGATTGAGGGTGAAGCTGTCGATGGCGATGTCGCAAGTTGCCGTGGAAGCACTGATATACTGTAGCATTATTATGTGGCGGTACTTCGGACACTGAGATGCGCTACTTACGGCTTCCTCTGATCTTTGTTGAGGGAAGGACGTAGTAGGTACAAAATCCCTCGCTGTGTAACCATCTTCACCCATCTACCATATCAACACAGTCAGGATCTAAGAGCCCCTGCCAACTGCTCTCTTACAGCCTGTCCTGACTCGGCTTGCTTAGTCGTCGCAGAGGCAGGTAACAGCTTTCCAGCTTTCCAGCTTTCCAGACACTCAATTGCAACCTACACTCACCTAGCACTGTCTTTCACACCACTCTATCCTCTTTTGCAGGCACCTATGCCCTCTTGACCCTCCTGAACCTAGTCACTGCCGAGCCGTCACTCAGCTCCTTCTGTAATGTTTCGTGCTTGTAACCAAACGCTCGCGGGACCAGGACAAAGCGCAAAGTGTAATAGATAATGCCGAGTGACAGAATGGCCAGTGCAACCACCGAAGAAAGCCAGTACGGCAACGAAGTACTTCCCTTACCCCCAGGAGGGCGAACAAAAGGCATGACGGCGAGGAACTATTACAGGAAGGCGTTAGTAATGTGCATCTCAACCTGTGTGCAGGGCTATTTGGCTTACAATGTTTCCAGCGAGGTAAATGATGATGATGACCCAAGGCGCAGAAAATGGTGCAGACCAGTTCGCGCTCTTAGTGAAGCGGAGTTTAATGATACCGACGGTAATTGCGAGGTATAGAATTGTTGTGGGATAACTTGATAGGCTGACGACAAAGCTGAACGCATCACCCGCTGGAGGCGCGCAGATGAAGAGAATGGTGACGCCGAGATGAAGAACAAGAGCATAGATAGGTGTCTTGAATGGTCTGTTCTCCATCATGAAGTTGGAGAAAGGCAGCACGCCGTCCTTGGCAAGTTCTTGAATGAGACGAGCTAACATCCTTTTAGCGAAAGCTACATCTTAAGCGCAGGTTTTCAACTCACGGATCGTGAAGGCAACTCCGAGCAAATGTCCAAGTGCGGAAAGGGCGACGAGAACGGGGAGGGCCTTCGTACCAGCGGACTCCCCGAACATGTTATGGAAGAGCGTCGCTGCGACAGTGACCTCAGACGTAAGAACTTGCTCTTTGGGAACAGCAGCAAACTTCAAAGAGACCGATTAGCGCCGGCTTTCGTATTCATCAAGGGGAGGGGAGGGCTTACATAGGCAATATTGGCTAGAATGTAGAGCAGGCTAATGACACCCATCGCCAGCGGCAGCGCAATGCGGAGGGTTCGCTGAGGCTTGCGTACTTCGGACAGAACCTACTCATGAGTGGCAACTAAGGTCAGTAAAGTCCCTGGTGGTGAAGATTAATACGATTTGTATACTCACAGCATTGACGTTGTCGTAGCCGTTGAAGCTGAAGATAACACTCAACAGAGCTGTGCCGATGTTGTATCCATTGCTGGAAGAGCCCTCAAACGCGTTGGTGAAGTTCTTAGGCTTTTCGATGCGTAGTTTCCCGTTGAGGGCTGCGAAGCCACAGCAGATGATGAAGAACAAGACGAAGAGCTTGACGGCCGCCAAGCCATCCTGTAGCGCTCGGCCCCATCGTTGGATCACTGTGTGAATGCCCACAGAGAAGACGGCACCTGCAATCGCCACACCGCGTAAGAGCCATGTTGTTGACTCTACGCCAGCGGCAACAAGTATATAAGATGAGAACGTGATAGCATTACTCGCAGAGACCTCTGGCCTAGGGTTAGTGCTGCCTTGATCGGAAGAGGTTCGCATCCACTTACGTAGAAAGACGCAGTAGAAAATGTAAATGCAAGTTTGCATCAGACGAGGGCTGAAGGCATGTTCAAGGTAGTTCTTGACTCCTCCAGATCTGGGAATGGCGGTTCCAAACTCAAGGAAGACGAGAGTTCCGCAGGTCGAGATGACGCCCCCGAGAACCCATAGTATTAACGCCAAACCTGGACTTCCGGCCAGTCGGAGGATGGTCGCTGGAGTCGAGAAGATGCTGCCAATTGAAAGTTAGTGACATGGTTATGAAAGATTGTGCAGGCAGGTACTTGCCCTGAACCGATGATCTTATTGACAATCAAGGATACCGCACCAAAGATACCAATAGTTCTTTCTTGAAGCACGTGTGACTCGACGACTTTTAAAGATCTTCCGTCGTCCTTGAAGATATCTTCCTCAGTGTCGTTGACGGCAACTGGCTGGATTCCCATGGATTCGACATTGCCTGTACTTCATTAGCTATCCACAGAGGCTAAACACCTTCTGAAAGGCTGAAAGCTACCTGCTGATTTAGGGTTGCTGGAAGACATAATGGCGAGATTTCGAGGATAACAGGCTATGACTATATCCTCTTCGGAGGTACAATAAAAGGGAGGAACTAGGTGGTAAACGTCTCATGGACTTATAGTCCCCTCGCAAACACCTGTGCAGGCCCGCCTAGTCGCATATGTTGGGATTATGGCGTGCTTCAGGTTATCAGGAGTCATCACGGCCGGTAAAGCAAAGTAGAACACAACACACCAACTATTGTTCAGCTCCATAGGGTCTGAGGCCCGAAATCGCAACCACTTTGCCGCAAAAAGACTGACAGCATGCACAGTACCCATGCAAGTCCAGTAAACAACTGAAACTGCTATATAATATTACCTCAAATATCCAATCCGCCCATGGTAGCGCATATGGCGTGCTCTTTCCCCCATTATCGTCATCAGGGATCCTTGATACGTGATTGGCCCAAGTGGAGGCCGACAAGACGGACTCTGGCACCGACATCTCCGGTGCCGGTCAGACCCGGTCCGGCATTGGCTCCTGGCTTGGGATCCAAGGCGGCCGTTACTTATATCATGAAGAAGCCGAAATAATACAGCCTGCTACTTTCTGCCCCGCAAAAATCAAACCTCATTGTTACGATGACTGTACGGCTCGACGAGTTTGCAGTCCCCGGTGCCAGGGAGTATCACGGCAATGCTCTTCCCTACGGCTTGCAGGTAACATCTGCGAACAAAGCTGACGGCGAAGCACCCGCTGTTAGCGACTCAGCTGCTGCGCTGAGATCGTTGGCCGAGTCAGGGAGGATAACTGAGCTTCTGGATCGTCACGGCGCGGTACTCATACGGGGGGCTGGCCACCCTTCCGCCGACACGTTCGCTGAACTGATCAATGCCATCGAGGAGGGTCGAGGCTCCCACCCTTACGAGCAGATTGGTCTGGCTGGGAAACGAACAGTGTTGGCCAAGAATGTTTGGACGGCTAACGAGGGGTCGCCGACGACTCGTTTCTACCAACACAATGA